>VKHH01006694.1:0-16303 GCA_015144975.1 Epipyxis sp. PR26KG | reverse complement strand
TTAGAAAAGGTCTATTTGATCGTTTTTCAGCTTTTCAGCTTTTCAGCTTTTCAGCTTTTCTTTATCCGGACAAGTCCAATGAATTAATTTTTCCCCATCAATGATTTTTTCATTGAGATGTTGAGATGTTGAGATCATGATTACAGTGCTATTTCTTGATTAATAACCACCAACCAACTAACAACCACTGTGGAAAATTCGTTAAAGATCTAATTGGAATAACGTTAGAATGAATAAATGTATAGTGTAAGTTATTACAGAGTCAGGATGGAATTCCGATATTCCGATCAGTTTTTGAATTTTTTTTTTGAAACCGCTCTCTGAGCTTTGACCAATTATCACAATAATTTGATAAAAAATATATAAATTGGCTGAGTAATACTGACTGTGGAAAGTTACATCAGTATCTCAACATCTGAAACAAATTTATTTCAAAATGACTTGCTTTTTCATCATCTGTTTGTTATGTATTGGTTGTTTTGTTCAATCTCAAGAATATCCTAAAGTTAGAGTTGAAGTTTATTACGAAGCAGGATGTCCATGTGAGTATAATCCTGCAATTTATTGATATTATTCATATTCCTGTAGCTGAATAACCAAAAGGGTACTGTATATTTAAAATCTCTCATCGTAAATTCTCATTAAAATTAGAAAATATTTTGTTATGGATGACGTGCAAATATGTTAGAAATGAAAATTTTACGAAGAAAAAATATTAAAATTTTTAAATAATGCTTATTGCATACTGTACTGTATAGCTTGTCAACAGTTCATCACAACAACTTTAACTAACACCCTTGCTAAACAAGATATTGCGGATATCGTTGACTTAAAGATGGTCCCATATGTAAGCGAAATCAATTTTTGTTTTATTCAAGCTTCATTCCTGAATCTTCAACTTTTAATTTTAGGGTAATACCAAGAAAAACACAGATGGATCATTCACATGTCAACATGGAGTAAACGAATGTGCAAGTGATGTATATGAGCTTTGTGCTTTGTATAAGTTGAACAACATTACCTCCATCGATTCTGGTGATACTTCAATGGCTGCGTTCCCTTTTTTGCAATGTATGGAACTTGCTGAAGGAGATCCTTCGTATGCAAGCTCCTGCTACACAAAAAATATGGCAAACAGTGGTGTTGCTTGGTCTAGTATTGAATCTTGCTCATCAAATGAAGCCAACACTGTTCAAAATGCTGGATTGAAAGCAACTCCAACACACGATTATGTTCCATGGGTCTTGGTTGAAAATAATTTGTTGTCAAATACTGTGACGTTACAAACCAATATTTGTAAAGCGTATACTGGACCAACTCCAACCAGCTGCAAACTTCTTAACCAGAGAGAGGCACTTCCATGCATCAACAAATAAACGGATTATGATTTTATTTTGCCATAAATAGGGATTGGTTTGATTTTTGAGTCATCTCTACCCAATTTCTCATATCTCGTTACGTAATTTCGCATCAGGTCTATTTGGATATTATGCAATTAATTACTGTGTTTTGTTAATAAAATATCAAAATCTACACTGCAATCTACAACATATTTCTTAATTTATTTACAGTATAAAGTAAGAATATTGAGGTCAAATTTCAATATACTATTTGAGTTCTTTTTCATTTTGCGGATACAGAATGTCTATTTTGCGCTTATTTGAATGTTACTCCTTGTGTTGGAGGAAATATATCTTTTAAGAGTGTTCATTGAATATATCAGATGGGTTGTATTGTAGTATTTTACTCATTAAATCAATTACATCTTCACTGACTTTTTTATTCCAAATATGCAACAATTTCTTCAGATTTCCATCAATAATTGCATATTTAAACCTGGCATCGTTGAAAGATGGCAATTCATAAAGTTCACAACCGACGATCATGAAGAAGAGAATGGCTCCCAAAGACCAAATATCGCTTTGAAATGGATTAAATGTTGGTTTTAATTTCTCATACTTTTCTGGTGCTGCATACTTTAATGTACCACCAGAATTTCCATCGATAGGTACATATTGAGCAAGGGAATTACTGGAGACCCTCAAAGACATTTCAAAATCAATTATTCTCACGCTATTATTTGATTCAAGCAGTACATTCATTGCCGACAAATCATTATGAGCTATTGAATTTTTGTGAAGAAATTCTACCCCATCCAATAAATCCGAGAATATTCTAGAGGCAGTTGCTTCATTAATAGGTCCACCATAATTTAAGATGTATTCAAACAAGTCAGAACCTCGGTAGTATTTTGATATGAAATAGATGTTTGTCTCATCTTCATCGAAAACTGCTTCTGTGAATTCAGCAATATTTTTGTGTGACCCACGACTCTTAATGTATTGATTAGCAACTATTTCACGAATCACAGAATCCTTTTCTATACCCGAGATTTTCTTTCCAACATACAGGTCATTGTCTGTCGCACTGGTTTTTCGAAGTGAAACGGTATTTTTACCATGTAATGGTGACTGAATGCTTCTTTCAGACGAATAGTTATCATTATCGTTATCACCCAACACAAGAAGCTGGATATGCTCATAGAGATCATCTATACTTCTCTTTGGTTTACTGCAACAAATTTGTGAGACATTATTTGACTTCTCCATTGATTCCAACCTCATCATTTAACAATGATAGCTTAGCATGTCACAGTGGTTCTTATTTGAAAAACTATTTTGAATAATAAATTTAAACAATGATAGTTTAGCTTGTCACAGTGGTTCTTATTGAAAATTATCTTGGTTGTAATAATTTTAAAGAATAATATTATCACCACGTCATGATGATGTGATGTGAGATGATGAAGAACGTTCCAAAACTCCAGGAATAATCTTAATTGATTAAAAAAATTAATGAATAATGATGAATAATAATAATAATGATGAGTCAGTTTGTAGTTCGAATTCTGGAATTTATTATCAAGAAAAAGAAGAACTAGATCTTCTATCTGTATGTCTGCTCTATTTACTATGCTGCTCAGTATTCTACAGTACTTTTGTTGTTTATATTCAAACTAAAAAATCTGAAACTTGCAGCAAATATGATGAGTATTCTCACTGCTTTGCGATACTCAATTATTCGTACTACGAGCGTTCCAGCACCGTTGATTGGAAAGAGCTCAGTATACTTGATAGGTGGAAGAAGCATGATTGAACTGCTTGTCATCATCGCAGTCTTTATTGTTGTATTGGGGATGTTTACGATTGGTAAAGACGGATCAGTAAGCGGTAGAACAACTGATTTTGTGATGGCTGCAACAGTATTAATTTCATTGAGAAATAATGTTCTTAGTGTTTTAATTGGGATGGGATATGAACGAGCTTTACTATTTCATAAGTCTCTGGCTGTCCTTGCAGTATGCTGTATGATAACTCATGGTGTATCTGAAGGATTTAACTCTTCTGGCTTGGCATGCGGTGTTCTGATGGGTTGTATGGGATTAGTATATTTTGTTGTGAAACCATTTTCATTCAATTTGTTTTATTTTCTCCACATCGCAATATTCTTTGGCACTGTTATTGCAGGTTGGTTGCATTTCGCAATTTATTTTCCCATCTGTTCCATTTCATGGATTGTTGATATTAGTCTGCGTTACATCATTACAATGAAAAGGGTTACATCAACTGCAACTTTATTTCCTGTTGGAGATATTATCAAATTAAAATTTCCAAAGGTATTTACATATCGACCTGGTCAATATTGCTTTATTATGATCAAATCAATCAATGTGTATGAATTTCACCCGTTTTCAATCTCTTCCTCCCCGGATGAAGAAAACATGACATTTTATATCCGAGCTTTGGGTGATTGGACACAAAAATTACAATCAATGGTGAAAGAAAGTAAATCAAAAGAAACTCAACTGGAAATTAGAATAGAAGGACCCTATGGGAACAGTATGATTGATATCGAAGGATACCGATATGAGGTAAGTTAGATTGTTGTTCATATCAAATTTTATAAAAAATATTTTATTTAAAGATAAATAATATGATTAGGTAATTTTGTTAATATCTGGTGGAATTGGAGTCACACCGATGCTATCAATCTGGAATTATTTAGTGAATGAGCAAGCGAAAGGACGACCTTTAAGGAAGGTATACAAATTTTATCATTTCCCAATTATTATCAACAAAACGAAACTCTTATAATTATTATTTAGGTCATTTTTGTGTCATCAGCAAAAGATGAGAATATATTAATAGCTCTGAATGAAAATAGATTGATTTCAAGTGCAGAATATGTGAAAACACATAATCGAGTTGTATCAGTCAAAGGAGTCGATAGAGTAATCAAAACCGATTCGAGCACACATGACAAAAACTTGAACAAAACACCAGAATTAGATTCTTTACATATTTTCCATTCGGAATTATATATTTCAAACAAATCTACTAATGATGTAGAAAGAAATGTTTCACATAGTATATTTAATGGTAGACCTAATATACCAGATTTATTTGCACGAACATCATCATTGTGCATGACTGAAGAAATCAAACGTGTTGGAGTAGTAGTTTGTGGTCCAACATCACTTATTAATGAAGTTGTTGATATCTGCCATGGAAGTTTATTGACATGCTCTGGAATTAGATTTGATGTTCATAAAGAAATATTTGATCTTTGATAACTTATTACATTTTATGATGGAAGAGTTATATTCAAAAGTGAATTTATAATAATTCAACTGTTTTCTGAAAATTATTATTTTATTTGATAAAATTCAACAAATGTACCTAACATTTCCGTGCTTTGTAAGTGTTTGCTATTGTGTATAATAATAATTTATATGTTATTGATATGTGTTTATTATTGAAAAAAACAGTTTAGTTTTGTCATACTAAAGTACGGGTTTGTTTTTAATTGTGAAATAATTGTGAGCTTAAGAAAAGAAATATGTTTTACCTTATTCTCCTAACTTTATGAGACACATGAAATCATATTTTATACAATAATTTCATAAAATATTCTCATGTTACATATTATATGATAAATATAATAAACTCAACAGTAAAAATATTACCGTATCATCGGTAATATTTTTTATAAAAAATCACGAAAAATAATCATATTATTATTTTAATTACAAATTAATATCATATTATTCTACTAAGACCGAATTATTGTTATTTAAATAAAATGAAATTCATTCAAAATCATACGTTTTTCATCTATTTATTATATGACAATAAAAGAATTAATTCATTTTAATCCATTCATCCATCACATTGGTTTCATTCATATATACATTATAATCATTAAGCAATCGTAAATAAATATTATAGTTTTATCAAACTAAAAGGAACTAAAATCAAAATTCATGTTATATTATTATCATTATTGTGTTAATGATTGTTATTATTATTATTATTATTATTTATTATTATTATTAATATTATTATTATTATTATTACTATTACTATTATTATTGTTATTATTATTATTACTATTACTATTATTATTATTATTATTATTATTATTATTATTTATTATTATTGCTATTATTATTATCATTATATTATTATTATATTGAATGTTTACACACAGTCATTTTTCATATAGTAAAGAATATTTCACAGAAAATAGAATCATATTATTATTGTTATAATCATTATTTAATATCCATACTTTTTTCTCATTTTCCATACTTTTTTACATAAATATGCAGTAATGAATAACATAAATGGTATAAAACTATATAATAATGCATCTTTAAATCCTGTCTCATCTCCAATAATATCAAATACAAATAAACTATAAAATAACATTGTAAAAATTATCAAAATATATAATATTCTTTTAAATGATATTCCAATTGACATATAATTACATTCTTTTTCTAATAATAATATTGAATCTAATCTTCCTTTACGACATGCTTGTTGTAAATAACGACCCATACATAATTGTGTAAAATATGTTTTACTATAAATAGCAATTGCAATCATTATACTCAGTGGTGGGAAGATAATACCAAATGTTATTAATATTGCAATATTACTAACAATACTTACAATAAAAGTATCTTTATCAAATAATATTACATATCCAAAATATTCTATTAAATTATTTATTATATAAAAGAATATATTTTCTTTGTTTTTATTTTGACGTATTATTACACTTCCACGGAAACCATCATGATAATCACGTAGATCATCATCATTATTATTAGCATTATTCTCTATTTGTTCATCCATATCATCAATATTATGCATAAAATTACTATTCAAAAATTGACTTGCATTATTATTATTATTATTATTATTATTATTTTTGTTATTATTATTATTATTTTTGTTATTATTATTGTTATTATTATTATTAATATTATTTTTATTATTATCATTTAAATTATTTTTGATAAGAAATGAATTATTCATCCGGTCTTCAATAGGTGGTGGAGTTGCTATAGCAAATACACTTCCATTTTCACTTGTAATAGTTTGAATAACATTGATTTTAGATGATAAAGGTTGTAAAATAGTAGGTAAAAATAAATCAATTATAATTCGATAATAATTTAGTTTTTTTGATGATTGATTTTGTAAATATAATGGTTTTCTTTTATTAGGTAATGTTTTAGTATGTAGATATTTTAACCATGTGAAGAAAATTGGTTGTAAAAATGATATAGCTAGAAACATAAACACATATATCGCAGCATATGATGTTATTAATGTAAAAGAACATTGATATGAATATAAAAATGGTGGTACGAAATATGTTATATGTGATGTAATATAAGGAATACATGATGTGATTTGTGAGATTAAATAAGGAAATGATTGACATCCTTGGAATTGATATGATACTTGAATAACTGGTGGTGGTGTGAAGACATTATAAAAACAATTATGACTAATTGATGCTGTAGCTAAGAAAGGTGTTGCAATATAATTAAATAAATTAATAAACACTCTAAATATGATATCTTCAACTTCTAATCGAGGAAGAAATGAATGTGTTGTTGAGTCACGTGGTAAGATAACTAATGGTGTATTTGGTTGAAACATACTTGTTAATTCATTATTATTATTGTTATTATTATTAATACTATTATGAATATTATTATTGTTAATATTATGATTATTATTGTTATAAGAATTTTGATGATATGGTGGAGATAAACTCACCGAAAAATCAGACTGAATCAAATTAGGGGCTTCATATGGCTTTAAATAATTTTTTATTGTGTTTGTTGCTTCAATATTATCATAATCATTATTATTAACAATAATAGATTGGTTTAATGGGACATGTAAAGGATTTTGTGCTTGAAATTGTGATAAATATCGATTATTAAAACTTGGACGAATTGAAAATGATGAACTAGAATTATTTTGATTATCAAGAATATGATTATCATGATAATTATCATGAGTTGGATTATTACTAATAATATTATGTATCATTCCTTTCATACTCATACTATTATTATTATTTCTTGATTTATGATATAATGAATTATGTGTATTATAATCATTTGAAGTTGATTTTGGATAAATTGAATTTAATTGTTGTTGTTTATTTGGAATGAAATGTGTTGATATAATAAATTGACTTTTTCCTGCACTTAAAATTGTACTTTTATTACTACTATTATTACTATTATTATTACTTTTATTATTATTATTATTATTGTTATTATTATCATCATTCGCATTGCTCACAATTGTGAAATTGTTTCCACCGGATTCACTATCATGATTATTATTTAATTCAAACTTTTTCATACTTTCTCTATTTTGAGCTAATAAAATTGAATCAATATAATTATTTTTCATATGATATAATACAGCTGATATTATTATTTCACCCCAAAATATTTTAAATAATGCTAATGAAATCTCAGCAATAATAATAGCTGATAAATCATTATTAACAGTTATTAATACATATGATATATTCATACCTAATACAATAATACAACTGCAAATAGTCACTAAAAACAATTTGAAATAATATTTTAATTTCAATTGAAAGTTTATATTATTATTATTATTATTACTGTTATTACTGTTATTATTATTATTATTATTATTACTGTTATTATTATTATTGCTATTATTATTATCATTATTATTATTATCATCATCATTATTGTAATTATTATTGTTGTTATTATTATCATTATTTGCAAATTCTTTCATTTCAATTTCATTCATTATTTCATCAGGATTATTATTACTATTTCTACTATTATTTATTGCAGCTGATACATAATATCTTGATAAAACTGTTAGAAATATCCAATAAAATGATATTAAAAATATTATTAAAATAAATAATACTAATAAACCAGGTGCTAAACCTGAAATAAAAGTAGCTGATAGAAACCATCCATATTGTTCATAAAATGTTCGATATTTTATTTTTAATAAACAATAAAATGGTAATAAAATAAATAATGATATTAACGTTATACGTTTAGTGATTAATCGTATATCATTCATTAAATTACCAAACATATGAATATTTACTATATGAATTTGATATAATTGTATAGCAGAAGTTGGTGATGTTTCATGGTTATTATTACTTGGTATTGTGGTAGGGGTCGTGTTTTGGTCATTTTGATTTGTATCAATTTGAGGTGGTTTATAATTATTATTTTGTTCATTATTATTATAATTATCATCATTATTACTACTATTATTTATATTATCTTCCAAATTATTTCCATTATATAATAATATATCATTATCAAATATATTCATCCATTCTTGCAACTTCAACATTTTCATTTTGATTTTATAAACTAAATGTTCATAAGCTGGTAAAATCTTCAATTGTTTATATGTGATAATTAAAATTGATACCATAATACCAGCCGTAATAACAAATATTGTTAACCACATATAAACTGACAAATCAAATGAATTTGAACCGCATTGATAAGTTGAAGTTTGTGAATCAAAATATGGTAATTTAGGGCTTGTATATGTACATTTAAAAATATTTCCATCTAAAATTGAAATTTGTTGTAATAATAATATTGATGTTGGGATAATACCTGATAATCGATTAACTTGTAAAAATAAACTTGATTCATTATTATTGGTAGGGGTTGCATATTTTGATGTTAATGTACCAGTGAATTTATTATATGATAAATCTAATTTGTTCCAAGGACGAGTTTGAATTTCAAGTGGTATTGGGCCACGTAATTCATTATGTGATAATACTAAATTAGTTAGTTTTGGTGAAATAATTAAATTGTTTGGTATTGTTCCTTGGAGTCCATTGCCTAAAATATTAAAAAAGTAATGAATTAACAAAATGTAAAAAAATATACTATGGAGATAAATAAATCTTCAACTTTATATTCAATTATTTTTAACTTTATGTTATTTAACTTTATTTTTTGTTCACAATAATAGAAAATACAGCATTCAAATGTGGAACATATGTTTCATGAACAAATGGTAATTATAGAATCTCAATTATTTTTAATAATATAAAATAACATATATTAGTATGTAAAACAAATAATTATAAATAAAATAGATTAACAACTACATGTGATATTTATTAATTCAATATTAATAAGCTTGTTTCACAACAGTTTCATTTAATTACAATCATAATATATCGATATTATCATAATTTACCTGATAAATGAAGAGTTGTGAGGGATGTCATATTATATAAACATGATGGAATCTCGCCTCGCACAGCACTCACAATAGAATAAGATGCATCATATTTGAATTTTGGAAAGAATAATTGTTGACATGTACTCGCTGTATGTATCCCATCTAATACTAATGCTGTTAATGAATGAGATGCACAAATATCAGAAGGGATTGAACCATCAATACAATTGCCTACTGCAGCAAACGTTAATAATGACTTAATTTTAAATGGTTCAGATGGAATTGTTCCACTAAATAAATTATTACTTAAATCTAAATTAGTGATTTTTTGTTGTTTTTTAGAAATAACAAAATCAGCTACTGGACCTGTTAAATAATTATTTTGTATAAATAACATTTGTAAATTTTCTAATTGAGAAAATGTTGATGGTAATAATCCAGTGAATTCATTTAATGATAAATCTATATAAGTTAGATTACTTAATGTACCGATGGAAGATGGAATTGTGGATGAAAATGAATTTGTTGATAAATTAATAAAAAATAAGGATTTCATTTGACTAATTGATGATGGAATTGAATTAGTGAAAAGATTATCTTGTAAATATAAATAATTTAAACTAATACAACCTTCAAAGAGTGAAGAAGGAATTGTTCCAGTGAGATAATTATCATATAATTCCAAATTATTTAAATTTATTAATAATGACAATTCTTCAGGAATAGTACCAACGAAAAGATTACTTGATAAATTACAATAAGTTAATGATGATAGTTGACCTAATTCACTTGGAATAGTACCAGATAGCTTGTTATCATATAATCCAAAACGTTGTAAGCTCTTTAAAGATGAAATTGTGGACGGAATTGAAGATGTTAAGTAATTTTTATTTAAATATAAGCTTGTTAGATGAATAAGATTGCCAATTGAAGTTGATATGCTTGATGTAAAATAATTATTATATATAATTAAATTATTTAAACTTGTTAATGAATAGAGGGATTCAGGAAGTGAATTTGATAACATATTATTATATAGAAATAGATCAGTTAATAAAGTCAAATCAGAGAAAGTTTCCTCAGAAATTCTACCGTCTAAATGATTATTATTCAATATGACTTTGGTCAACTCACTGCATGGCTGAAGAATTGGGATATTGCCAGTCAGTTCATTGAAGCTTAATGACAAATACGTTAAGGCTGTTAATTGGTTTATGGAAGTAGGAATCGTAGAATACAAATTATTACCATCTAATTTGAGGGACTGTAGCGTGTTGATTGAACTTAAAGAGGATGGTATAGTTCCAGACAGATTGTAGCTAACTAATTCCAGTTTTATAATTTCACATGATGAAAATGTGCATACGCCACATGTAATACCTTGCCAATGCTGTGAGCAAGGATTAGTATTTCCAGTAAAAAAATTCCACTGCTCTCCATTTTTGGATGTATCAGTATCCCATTTCCAATAGTTTCCATGTGTACTATTGTAAAAATCATACAAAAGAGACGTTATTGTTCCCAAAGAAGGAGCTATGTCAGTGACTTTGATATTTTCGAATTTATGAAATGCCTATTATCAACAAAATTAATTATTACTAAGTTTATCATCAAAAGTACGTGAATATTACCATAACTCTGCATATTGCATAAATATTTGATCAATAATACATCATAATAATATATACAGTAGTTACAATACATCATATGCTGCAACACAAAATATAATACATCAATCATAGTTAACAAGGGTTATTTTCATACCATATTATTATGAACTGTAGATACTTCATGCAGTTTCTTTGAAAACGACGAAACGAACATGCAAAATAATAGTTCAAAAAGAAACAAATGATATATACCACTACTCCACATTATTTACAGAATAAAACTACTCTTAAATTATATTGTTAGTCTCTCGTTGCATTCATAAAAGTTACTGTAGAAATAACAGATTATGGGATCAAAAATCAAAATCAACGTCGTGATTTGCTAAAGATGCCTTATGAGGTCAAAAAGAAGTAATATATCCGTTAAGAAAAAAATGGAAATCATATAGAATTTTTAATTCATTATCCTTATATCAATTTGATTAACATTTTCAGTGTCTTAACTTAAGTTTTGCGAAAAATGGCATAAAACATAGGTGTGGTATAAAGTACTGAAGTACTGTAATGAATTAATTAATTAATTATTCATGAGCAAATCCGAAATCTATATCATCATCGAGAAATCATGACTAATAATAATAAAACAAGCTATAGAACATAAAACAAAGAGCCCTCTTTACCTCTACGCTTTCTTCCTCGATCATAAAGGCCAGTTATTTGATAAATTCCAATCACGTTTTAATTTTTAATATTATGTATATTTAATTAAAGTACAACCGATTATAAACTGAACCATTGAACCACTGATATTATTATCGTTGGTCTTAGAACTTTAATCACACTATCCAGCATATGAGCATTGGTAATTGATAATCCTTGCACATTCCATTTGAATTGCAATTTATAAAATAATTGCATTGCAGATACTGAAATAGTTGATCTGAGATGTTGGTAGTTTCCGTGACCACTTATGAAGATTCCATATCATCAAGTGGAGAGATAATCACAAGTTACGTAGTTGTAGTGTCTTACGACACTTTGAATTATATTATATTAAAGCGTTATTCTGAATTCTCACAACTTTATTTGAATCTAAAAGATAGTTACCGACAACTTGATGATTATAAATTTCCAAACAAAAGTTTATTTAATAATTCCGCAAATTTTACAAAAGATCGTAGATTGAGAGGGTTTGACGAACTCCTTAATATTTTAAGTAAATTAAGACCACTGCCAATATTGTATCAAGATTTTTTGGAATTACCTGAAAGATTGCAAAAGGAGAATCAACTGTCTGAAAAGAAGAGCAAGAGTAGACACAACTTTCGAATAAGAAGTGATAGCGACATAACAAGTCCACCCAACTCACCATCCAAAGGAATAATGCTGAGTCATTCTGCATCTTCTTATGACGATTATCATTCATTCTATATGGATGAGCAGGAAGATAGTCATAAGTTATATCCAGCAACAAGTAAAATGAATTTAAATGAAGAAATCAAAAGAAAAGTACGAGAAGAGTTTCAAAGTATTATCCTATCATCTTTCAAATATTCTATTCCAATTTATTTGTTACTGGTATTTTTAAATATAATCGATATTTCTCAATCTCAATATTCAAGAATTGTTTTCACTGTAATATCCATTGGCTTTTTGGTTGCTATGATCAGAATTATGTTATTTAAATTAAAATGTTTGCAAAATAACAATATTATTAATCATCCCATTTAATTATAAATTGTTATTAATTGCTTGGTAGATTGTTTAAAATAAATAGAGCAAGTCATTTGAGACATTACTTGTAAATTAATTATTTTTATTATCCCCCGTGCCACTGTAATAATAGATGTTTTGTTTATAATCAACCCCTTAATTGAAAACAATATTAATGAATATAATTATAACTATACCATCTATTGATCCTTTCCAAGCCCCTTCGAAGGCTTTCCAAGCCAAATGAATATTACTATATATATAACTCAAATGATTTCAATCATATGAAAATAACTAATTATGATAACGAAAAAATAAAATATTCTAAAATAATATGAAGTGATATGCGATCAATGCTAATCTGTATTACGTTTAGTCATATTAGATTTTTATTTATATTATCTTGTTTTTATTTCGCATGACTTTTTGACGACAGGTATCATGTATCATCATACATATTTCTATAAAATTTACCGATAAGGTTGACTTAAATACCTTTCACTATATCAATATCAGGAATATATCGAAAGAGCTTTAGATAGGATGACTTAACATGTTATCACAGTATCATCATGCCTAAAAAATGTTAAATTAAGCTACTGCACACTATTTTATTTTCATATCTAGATTGAAATTGAAACAAACGAATCTTCCTTCGTAACATTAGGTAAAGCAGTTTTCATTTCTTTAAATTTGCATTGTGATACTTACAGTACATCGACCTATCCTCCGTTGCCGTTGTCTGTTGGAAACTCCTTTTGTCCGGTAAACTGGTCTTTCTTGTCTTTGGTCTTGGTTTTGTAGTGCTTGCCACTTACTTCCCTCATCATCACAAGAGATAATCGATTATTATTTAAAAACAAAAAACGCACGGGGGGTAAAAGATTCGTTTATTTTTATAAAATTAGCAATTTTTTGAATGTTTTGAGTGGAAAGGGGTCCGCTTATATATAAATTTGTTTATTATTTGTGGTTGTTTATTTTTTTATCGTTTAAAAAAATAAAACGGAAAGTTTTTTTTAACTTTGGAACTAAAAAACGGAAACTTTTTAAATATTCATTCAATTCATTAATTTTTAAAATTGTTGTTGTTTCAATTCCTTCATAATATAAGTAAGATCAAAGAGTGTTGCGAGTCCAATTGATCAAAATGCTCGTAAGATTGTATTATTTATTTGGTATAATTAATCTAGTTTACTGCTCCACCAGCCATCATCGCCATTTAAATCACGACAATATTGCTGTGGAAAATAGCGGTCACATTAAAAAGTTAGAGCATGGTTTTGAAAAAGCAAATGAAGGAATTATGGCCATAAGCAAGGAATGGAGTATTGATTTATATCCGAAGTTTCTCAAATCATGTGCGATGCAAAAGCATTCTTGGGAATTAATGAAATATAAATACATGCAAAGAATTCTTAGAGCATTAGAATCAAACAAAAGACAAGAATTTATAATAAGCTTTTTGGGGAGGTTTTGTACTATATAAGTAATATATTATATTCGAAATTTTACTTAATGCTGTACTTTTCCAAATATTATGTAGTTCCGTTTCTGCTGGACATGATTCTCCGTATATTAATTCTGCGCCGATTGTAGCTGGTCAATATATGAGGGACGTATTTGATGGCATGAATATCGAGTTAATCTCTCGAAATGTTGCATTAGGAAATAATCCATGTACTCCTTATGATGTCTGTGTCAAATACTTCGCTGGACTCGATGCAGATATTGTTCATTGGTAATAAACATAAAATAATTACAATATTCTGTATTCATGATTTATTTTTAATAATCGATGCTATTCAGGGAACAAACTTACTTTTGTCACGAAAGCCCTATTTTTGAGCAGTTCATTCGCCAAGCATTAACATCTCCTGCTAAACCACTAGTAGTGTTTTCTCAATCGGATACAGCACACTGGTAAGATCAACTTAAAAAATATTATTCATCATCAAATGGATTTGTACGTGAAATGCTTTTATAAACTCAATTACACTGTTAGATTTGTTGAAATAATTGAGCCCAATTTTAAATATCATTATAAACGTATTATGGTGGTTGTAAACAGAGTTCATGAAGCGTATGGTGTTACTGCTACCAAACACTTCATGAACTCTGTTTCTTGCCCTGATAACTGGTTACATGATGATAAAGTGTAATGATTCTTTGTCGGGACTGTACTGATTAAAGCATATATAATATGTATATGAATTGATTTATCAGCAATATCCTTTGAATGTATTATAAGTAATCGCATATTTATATAACAATCTAAAAATTATTATTTATATGATTTAAGAATAGGTGAAAATAATTCTTACTTAACCATCATCATTCATTATTATTGATTAATGATATAATATTATAGTTTTTACATAATTGCTTTTGTTAATAACTATTATTATTAATCAATAAAATTGGATTTTATTTACAGGCCAGCAAGTAAATGCGATGTGCAGCCACCTCCACATGTTTTGACAGAAGAAGAAAAAATTCTTTTAAAATCTGATCCAGTTCATATAGTATCTGAATCCAACAAAGACGAATTTAAAAAAGTAAGATAGCAATAGTAAACAAATAATTAATTAGAGCGTATGCGATTACTATACTATGACTACGGTGATTGTGCAAGTTGTTCACTCAAGTCATTGTAACTCATTTTATGACTGGTTAAATAGCTTATTCTGGAATATAACTATTTTGGAAGAATTTACTGTCTAAGTTGCAACGGTTTATTTTCATTTAAACTTTATTTATTTTAATTTTTATCATTATAATAATAATGAAAAATATTTTTTTATGAATTATTTATGTGTCTAATATTATTATAATAATAACTTGTATTTTAGTGGGATCAAATTAGTAAATTGCATTCAAAATATAAAATGGCTGGAATTCAAACATTTGGACATAATTCACATGACGTTTATGCTTGTTTAGGTCCATATATTCGTGATTGGGAGAAAGGTGCTGCATCGTGGCATCCTAGTATCATAGCTCATCGATTACGAGCAGCACATCATGCTTATTTTTGGTTGAATGCTTATCGTGAAGCAATTATTGATTTAGCGAATTTATTAAATCATAAACAATTCCATATTGTTGAAAATGAAGTAAATCAATATTTAAATAAAACATATTCAGTTCATGTGGAACAAATTGATAAAGTATATCCAACTAAATATTTTATTGATGGTATGAAATGTTATACTGATTATGAACCTAAAACAGAGAAAATTAATACATCATTAAAAGAAATTGTCATATCAGGATATATTGATGAGAGGTATCAAATACAATTATTATTATTATTATTATTATTATATTATTATTATTATTATTATTATTATTATTATTATTATTATTATTATTATT
>VKHH01006693.1:0-16311 GCA_015144975.1 Epipyxis sp. PR26KG | reverse complement strand
ATTGAATAAATAATTTCACGGTAATTGTAACTGGAATAAATAAATATATAGGATTGAAAACCTATAATTCCAACATAGGGACATGGGAATAATAACTGACATGGATGTAATTGAACTTATGTTGCGGCAGTGCAAGGTATATAATTAAAAGTAAAGTTTTAACTAGTTCACCGTTGATCAGTGATGGATCACTGACCAACAACAGTTCCGAGTTCCGAGTTCACCATATGTTCATATGTTCATATGCTACAGTATTTCATTTTGATATTTTTAAATAAATATTTGGTATCTTCTGTAATCTCCACCAAATGTGGCTAATTTTGAAACAGAGACACAATATTTTCACTACTTACAACAAATACTTGTTTTGCAATATCTTTTCCTTCTCTAGTTCTAAAGTAGAATTGCAAAAGCTGTGTAAGTTGGCATGTGGTATACTTTCATCTGATAGAGCCAGTTTGGCACAATCGATCACTTTAATTGAATCAACCGCTGCTAAACATCAAAATTTGGCTCATAAATTGTTAGAGAAGCTTCATATCGAGCAATCCACAAAGTCTTTTAATGATAATTTAATGTCAATTCGAATTGGCATAGCCGGACCGCCTGGTAAGCAATCATTTTCATCGATTATTACAATAATAACTTATCAACAATCGATTATATTCAAATATAAGGTGCTGGTAAATCTACTTTTATTGAAAAATTTGGGATGGCTTTGATTGAAAAAAATCATAAAGTTGCTGTGATTCCGGTAGATCCTTCATCACATATTAGCGGAGGAAGTATTTTAGGTAAAATAATATTAATACTTGTTCACACTCATACATAATATCCACTGTTACACAAGATATATTTTTATCATAAATTATGGAAATGAAATGAAAGTAATTTTACTCTCATAAGATGTACATTTTCTTTACTGTAAAATAAATCATAATAATGATGTACCAATAATCCATAGGAGATAAAACCCGTATGGAATTGTTGAGTAGATCTGAACATGCGTATGTGCGTGCATCACCGACTCGTGGTGTATTAGGAGGAATAGCTGAACATACCACTGATGTGATTCAACTTTGTGAATATGGTACAAATATCATCAGTCTAACGTTTATATATATGATTGATTAGTTATGTGTTTTTATTGTATAATAGCTGGTTACAATATCATAATAGTTGAGTCGGTTGGACTAGGTCAATCTGAGGTTGACATAGATATGGCAGTAGATATATTAGTATTATTACTACCTCCTGGAAGTGGTGATGGTTTGCAAGCATCTAAGAAAGGTATAATGGAGGCAGCAGATATTATACTAATTAACAAAGCAGATGGATTATTATTGGATAGTGCCAAACATACGAAAGCTGATTATGCAGGTTCGTTCCACTTGTTTATAAGTACACATTTGAACATTTTTTGGTGAAATCAAATAAATATAATATAATATATTCATAATATTAACATTTCTAGTACGGTATAGTATAATGAATAGTTTGTCGTATCTTTGAAACTAATTAATACCATGTTATTAATAATCAAAATAAGGCGCGATGCAATTTATTCGCAGAAAACATAAAGATTGGCAGCCAAATGTTATGATGATTTCAGCATTCACTGGCTTTAACATGGACGCAGTTTTTCAAGAAATTTCAAAATTTCATAAAATTATGACAAATAATTATAATAATGATTATAAAAATAACGAGTTGATGAAAAAACGTAGATTGCAATCGAAGCACTGGAGTAATAGACAGTTAAACCGAATGATATTACAATCCATTCAAAATAATCCTAATTTTATGAATAAAAAACAAGAAATATTTCAACTCATTGATGAACAACAACTAACGCCTCGACTTGCAGCTTATAAAATATTCGATACGATAAATAAAACTTAAGATAATAATAACAATAATTATTACAGAATTTGGAAATGAATAACTTGACTGTCATTATTATGGTTACAGAATAAATTATAGTAATATATTATTCCATAATATGATAATTACGCTTAATAATAATAGTTAATAGTAATCAGATATAGTTGTTAAACTTGCTATTCAATCAGCTTTCAATTAATTTACATTATTGCAGCTCAATGAATTCAAAAATAAATGATAATAAACGCGATTGAACCTTTTCAGTTCTTTCTTTATTTGTTGTAGTCAGTATTTCATATATTCTACTATTATAAACTATTCAAGAACTGATAAATGATAACTGAAATTATTGTTTGATAATAATCATAATCATATGAAAAGTGTTATAGTTACACATTAATTTAATGAAGAATAAAATTATTGTCAATTCCAAATTATGATAAATTACAGAGAATTAAAATGATTTATGATTTTCATATGATGATAATTTTGTTATGTCTAATCGCCATGATGTGATGTTGCGAAGTTGTTCCATAAAAGCTTCACTTGCTTTCCCTCCATTATTGCTATTATTATTAGCTGGAAGTGGAACATTATCTCGATCTTCAATTGCTAATTCACCTTATTGATAATTATGATAAATTGATTAAAATTTGCTGTAATAGTAGTAATTATTTTATATGTTTTCAACTAACCGATGTAAAATTCTTTTAAATAAAGAAAGGATTGTCTACTTGCATGATATATTTCAAAGAAAACAGTGCAGTCAACTCCTAAAGCTTGTTCTGGTATAATAGTTGATCCACCAGGGTGTTCATCTAACCATCGAGTGATATCAAATACCATTCCTACACAATAATAACAATTGCAATAATTATAATTTTTATAAATTATTATTATAATATTGTAATAATATTAAAATTAAGCTTATTTTTAAAATGGATTCTTTATCTCAACTTCTATTAATGCAGTTTATATCAATACTATGAGTCTAAATTATAAAAAAATAGTATAAAAATGTAAAAAATTATATCGTATCTAATCCTTATTAACCTGACATAATTAACAAAGTATCACTTCTTTTCTTTCCTTGGATTGTAATACCACCAACAGAATTGCGTATCATAATTTCTTGTAATCGTATGGGTGTTTTCCTGACTCGCTCTTGGAAAGATCCTAAAACTTTCTCGCATGCTTCTTGTAATCCAATTATTCCTAATGTTTTAGATGCTTCTAATAACTCATTCGCTAGTAAAGGGTCAAAATTGAATTTCTCTTCCCTTGCTTCGTGTTCTAAGTATAATAATACTCGATCAAATGTACAAGCATCAACATCAACTTGCACTACAAAAAAATAAAAATAAATCAATATATTCAACAACAATTTAAAAAAAACATAAATTATAACAGAATATCATAATATAATAAAATAATAATATCATACAAGAAAAACAATTCGAAATTAATCATAATAATTATTAATTAACATTTATCAGTCAAATAATTTAGAGAGGGACTCATAAATATAATTAATCGAGTAATAATACCTGCTAAAGAAACATTTATATTATCATTTTCAACTTTATTATTGTTATCTGTTTTATATTTTCCTTTACCAGCATGTACAACTGATGTTAAGGATATACAGCTTCTTAATAACCTTTTTTTCACAGGAAACACTTCCTCATCATTTGTAATTATTTCAACAATATTTTTATTATTATTAAGATTCTGTTTTGTACTATTTAAACAAGGATTATCTAATAAAACAATGCTTGGATTATTATTATCATTATTTTGGGTGTAATTATCATCAACAATCAAATAAACTTCGGAAAATTCATCCATTAATCCCATATGAAAATCATCAATCATAAAAGATTCATCAGTCTCATCTTCAAGTTGGTTGACATTAGTTTCAGGGAATAATTCTACTATTCTTGCAACATATTTATGATTATTATATTCATAAACATAAACATCGCCAATTACTAAAATGCAATTATAAAATAATTTCCGGAAAGCATTTCGTAAATTATTACCATTTTCATACGTTATACTTTTATCATGTTTAAAATTATTGTTATTTGTTTCATACAGTTTGATTTCTAATAAAATATTATGTATACTCATTGGAGGTATTCCTGATAAACTTTTAATACTTGTTGCACCAATAGCTCCCTCCCTGCCATCATAGCTTATCTGTTCACCTATTTATGAAGTACAAGCATGTGTTAACAATTATTATATCCTATAAAACAAAGAAATAAATTTAAATACCTTGAAAAATAGTCCATTCTTGGTCTTCACCTGTACAAACTTTACTGTTGATACGATGAGAAGAACTTAAAACTATTGATCTGTATGGGACTCGCTCATCAATTACGGCCGTTATAATTGTATTGGGATATTCATGAGCATGGATGTATATCATATTATTATAAATATAGTTGCAAAATGATAATGGTAAGCCTTGATCCGGTGTACATATGTATGCATAGGCGGTATTCTTCGCAATACTAGGAAAACTTTCATTATTATCAAAGATAAGCAGCTTTTCGTGGACTCTGCTTGGGTCATCCTTGGGTCTGACTTGATATTCTCTTATTTGACCTTTTCTTATCTGTCCTGGAGCATTATTTTGAGTTCCACGTTTCCAAGCACACATGTTGAAAGTTGTGTCAACTTGAATGAAAATTTCTAAGATTTAAATGAAAATACGATATTTTAATTAAGTTTTATTTCTTGGAAGTAATTGGGTTTTAGTTAACTCACTAGAATAAATGAAATTCAATTTATAAATCCTACAGTAATAATAATAAGAGTAACAGAATCTGCAAGAGATTGAAGATATGAATGAAAAGTGACACCTTTATGTTTTTTATTAACTTGGCTTTTTCCTCTTGTTTACAGCCGTTTTTAACGGAAAACAACCTTGGAAAAACCTTGGAAAAACCTTGGAAAAACCTTGGAAAAACCTTGCATTTAATATTATAAGAAGCTTGGAAAAAGCCTCCACCAAGGTTTGGAACCATTTTCAAAGTTGTGGTTGAGATTTGGTTTCAAACTGTTTCAAACTGATTTGAACTCGGAACTGTTTTGATTTGCTATTAATTCATTCATTCCTTAATGAATGAATGAATGAATGAATGAATGAATGAATGAATAGGAATTATCAGTTCAACTATAAACAAGAGGAAAAAGCCAGAAAACATAACAGAGCCCTCTTATTAAAGCTCTAGCTTGTTCGACTCAATCATCATTCAAAAAAACTGAATAAATGAATGAATGAATAAATAACAAATAAATCTTGTTTACCGTTAAATCTTATTAGTTACTCAATCATTCAATATTTTATAGTGGTCAGGTCCTTATATCTTACAGTATATCTGATAGTGATTCAATTTTTCAATTAATTAATGGGCTCTGGTGTTTCTCAACCTAAATATGAATATGACAACGAGAAAGTTCCTTCAATTGGATTCGTAAAAGGTTTGTTCTGCTCTTTCAATTATATTTCAGATACATTTACCCTGTCGATTTAGAAATATTTTTGCAATAATTACAGTATGCTACAAAAGTTTATATAAATTATTCATTGATAGAATTACAGCCACTTGATAATCCAAGCACACAATGGATAATGAAAGCTATTCCTGTCATACTGGAAACTAATTCAAACGCTAAAATTAATGAAATTATTGATTATTTAAAAGATCACGTACGAAAAAATTACAATGATGAGTAAATCAACCATGTTAATATTCTTTTGTGATGTTAATTAGGAGCCAATCTTTTATGAATTTCTCCGTGGACACGAGTCTTTTCAATCTCTTTTCGACAGTAATAAAGGCGAAGAAGAAATTAGGCAAGATGTAAATGAAACATCCATTCCTAACTTCAAGAGTAATTTTAATTTGGTTCCTCTCCCTGAAAATCATGAATGGGTGTTTGACGATGATTACTTTGCTTTTTTGAGAGTCGGTGGTTGGAACCCTTTGATGCTTGAGAAAGTGGTGAATGAAATTCCTTCAAAATTTCCTGTCACAAATGATATATTCAAATTAGCACCTGGTTTTAAAGATGACTCCATTGAATCAGCAATACAAGAAAGTAGATTGTTCATTCAAGATTATGCTCCATTAACTTATCTCAGAAATAGTTCGTTTCCTAAACCCGATTACAAGTTTATATACCATCCTATTGGATTGTTTGGCATTGTTAAAGGAGGTAATATAAATATTATTTGATTGATATCCTCATAAATATATAATTTATTGTTTATTTATATTTATTATGTAGATGAAAAATGTATGTTGAAGCCAATCGCGATCCAGGGTGGTCAGGATCCATCTAAATTTCGTATTTATACCCCTGATAAAGAAAATGAAAATTGGCAAAAAATGAAATTTGCGTTCAACGCAGCTGATGCAAATCACCAACAATTGATATCTCACCTCGGATGTACCCATTTTGTAATGGAACCATTTGTTGTCGCGACCCATTTGCTTCCATCCGATCATCCTTTGAAACCATTATTATTAGCTCATATTGAAGGCACAGCATTCATTAATCAAAAAGCATTAGAGTCATTGGTTTCACCTGGGAAAATTGTGGACCGATTGATGATGGGAGATATTTCATCCATGATTGAATTATCAGCAAAATCATGTAATGAACCTGGATTTAATTATCTTATGCTGAGACCTTTTCTTGAGAGCAAAGGAACATATGATTCTCCTCTTTATTATCCTTACAGAGATGATAGTAAACTGATTTGGGATGCTATTCATCAGTGGACATCAGATTTTGTTGATGCTTTTTATGAATCGAATGAAGATGTTCAAAATGATAATGATTTGCAAACATGGGCTCATCTACTTGCTCAACCGGATGGAGGGAATATAAAGAATTTTGGTGAAAATGATGAGCCAGGGAAATTAACGACTAAATCATATTTAGCAGAAGTTCTCACGATGATTATTTTTACTGGCGGTGTCCAGCATGCAGCTGTTAATTTTACTCAACGCCAACTGATGACATATGCTCCTATTTGTCCCGCAGCAGGTTATAAAGATATTTCAGATGAATTCATAGACACTTATTCTATGCTAGAAATGTTACCTGATATTGCTAATGCTGGAGCTCAGATTGGCACTTTAGCAACTTTAGGTGGAATTTATTATACTGTTCTTGGTCAATATGATAATGGTAATTTATCAGAAAAGACAGAAAAAAGCTTAAATGCTTTTCAAATTAGATTGGAGAAAATAGAAGAGATTATTAAAAAAAGAAATCGATCATATGATCGGATGTATCATTATAGTGTTCTTTTGCCATCAAAGATTCCACAGAGTATTAATGTTTAGATC
Source organism: Epipyxis sp. PR26KG (assembly GCA_015144975.1). Classification (NCBI taxonomy): domain Eukaryota; class Chrysophyceae; order Chromulinales; family Dinobryaceae; genus Epipyxis; species Epipyxis sp. PR26KG. The sequence goes on along the minus strand of VKHH01006693.1, from coordinate 9,055 downwards.
GGAATGATGCTAAGTTTATTTTATTGTTTGTTTTACGCGCGATTACTTCTTTTGATTATTTTGTAAGTTTATACCATCACATCAAAAATCAAATAATTTTTGGAATTGATGAAATTAATTTGATGAGAAATTTCTTATGATCAATCTAAAAAGATAATTTGATATATTTTACCTTTAATTTCACTGTTTTCCTTATATTTGTAATGGCAAATATTCGAAAATCTTCGATGAAATGAGGAGTGCTTAGCATTGCCATTTTTATTGTAATATTAATAATATTGTGTGTTCAAAATGTTTGAATTATTGACACCTAATAATAATATATTGTTACATAATGCGTCGACAAAATTTATATAGCGTCTATTTATATTATACTATTTACATACACTTACATTCAGCATAATAAACCACACACATTATTCTATTAATACGGTATATATATGCATACCACATACACAGCTTGGGATACAAACAATTCTGTCCAATCTCTGTTCTTCAAGTGGTTAAGTTACTAATATTGCCTGAACTTCAGTACCTTTGGTGCAGTAATTGTGGACATCCTTTTAATTGTAATTTCAGTCCCTTTTAAAGAAGCCATAACTTACGGATATCAATAATCTATAAAATTTGTTCTTCACTCACATACGCCACCTTTTGGTTTAACCCTACTCCTGCAATATCCTAAGTTATACAAGGAAGGAATCCTGCTGTTCATACACTCACCAGCCACCAGCTGCGGTTATATTTTGAATTCAGATTCGGTCGAAATTGATTCAATCAATTGATATCATATTAACTAAGGGTTTTCCTAGAACTCTTAAAAGCCCCGCACCTCGGATTAGCCTCTATCAATGATAATTAATATTTATAAAATCACTATAGTAACAATAGTTTCGATCTGAGGGTTAAACTAGTGGAAATCAGATTTCAAAGAAGCGAGTTTTAGCTCAAGGGTCAATACTTCAGTAAACATGCCTTTGGTATGGTAAACATCAATAAAAATTGTTTTTGAAATATTAGATATTTCAAAATAAAAGTACATCAAAATCAAATTATAAAATTATGGCATCAAAAAATATGAATTATTGTTATTATATTAAAATGATTATTAACATTTATTTGTTAATATTTAGTAATTTTTAACAATAATATATTATTTGTAGTAAATAAAAGTAAATATCAAATGAAAATTATGAAATAAAAATATAAATCAGACATGCCATATCATGCCACTATTCAACTTGTTTGACTAGCATAATAAGCGATAGCAGCTGATATGATAAGAACAATGATACTAGTTCCTAATAATAATAAAATATTATTGTTTGTAGGTATTGATGTTACTGGCTTAACAGTTTGAATATTATTATTTACTATAGTTTCTTTGTCATTTTTATGTTTTTCATTTTTTTCAATAATAATAGTATCATTATTTTTAATAATTTCTTTTTTATCCTTTTCATCATTTTTATCTTTTACAGCTAATTCAATTGCTTCATCAATAATTCCTTTTTTGGAAGAATTAGTTTGTTCATTATTTTTATTTTCAAATAATTTTTTTGCGATATTTTTTGAAATTTCTTTTGATTTATTATTATAATCTTTTTGTGCTTTTCGAAGTTTTGCTAATTCTAATTTACCAGCAGGATTATCAGGATCAATAAGAAATACTTGTTTTAGACAAGCTTCACACTCTTCAAATATATCTAATGCTAATGTCGCTTTGGCAGCACGAAGCAATGCTTTGACATTATTTGGATCGAATTCTAGGACCTATAGCCACCACACAACAAATATTAATCAATCAAATATTATATAATTAAAATATAATGTGAAATAATAGTAGAGAAAATCCAGCCAATTAATATGATATGTTAACAGGGGAGATTGTCACATGGAGTGACATATATAAGCAAATATATCACAGAAAAAGGATTTATGAAAGAAAGTACCAATCAACAAAACGGAGATTGGAAATCAACTTAAAAAGTTAGGAAAATATCATCGTTATGGGATTATTTATTGCAAAAACAATAATTTGTGCAAGTGAGCATTTCAATAATGATACCATACAAAGTACACAATGAAACTGTCATGAACATTTTGGTCATCTTATTTATGAATTGAAATAATAGCAATAATTGTTATGAATATCATTATACATTAATAAATTAATAATTATATTAATTACCTTAATACACATATCTTTGACTTTCAAATATTCTCCTGTTTGCAAGTGACATGCACTAAGATTATTAAGACAAGCTACATATGCGTTAACTAAAGGTTTATCTGCTTCAATTTCTTCTTTCGACATTGGCGGAACTTCTTGATTTTCAGGTTCAATCATACCCTCAATTCCCGTGGTATTAGCACCCGGTAAGCTTTTAAAATATGTATCTGCTACTTGGGTACCTTTAGAATAAGCACGACTAGCACGTGCAAAATCTTGATAAGAAAACCATCGATTTCCAGCTTCTTTTCTCAAACTCAGTTCATCTAATGCATAGAGTCTTCTTAGCTGAGCATCAGTAAGAGTATCACGTTCATGTTGTGATATCATAAGTTCACTATCTAATCGATGTGATAGAACTTCTACTTCAAATTGTAAATCTTGATTTGGAGGAATATTTTTTATTTCCCTAAGCTTTCCATTTACAGTATCTTTCACTGCTGGACGTCCAATTGAACCGTAACAAAATCGTGATGAACATTTTACTAGAAATATTTCTTTTACTTTTGAATGCCTTAACGATAGTTCAAGACCAGGAACTACGTCGCCTTCACCCAATTTTACACGCTGCTCATATGCTATTTCGAAAGGCGTCAATAAATCGTCTTGGAAGTAACATCGGGCGTTATAAGTTACTACTGTACCAATATTGGCTATTACTCCTTCACCTGGAAAAAAGGAAAATATTAGAGTAATTGATATATTGTACATTATAAAACCTAACATTATATACGTTATATAATAATAATATATATAATTTTTTTTGAAATTAAGCAGCTTGAATTAAAAAAAATTGTTTTTTGCTGGCATTGATTAAAAAGAATAATAAAAATAAAAATAAAAATAATAAAATATAAATATAAAGATAATAATAATAATAATAAATAAAATGAAAATAAATATAATATAATAATGAATTGATCTAGTTTGAAGAGTTATTATATTATGATAATTATATTCAAAATAAATCATCGAATAAACTATACTTACTATCGCTATTATTATTGTCATTCTTAGTAGCTGGCTTAGAGGTGGGGGTAGTGGTAGCAGTAGTAGAAGCTGGAGTTACTACAGCCTTCGTTATTGTTGGTGTCTTTATCACCACTGGAGGAGTTGATGTAATAACTGCAACCTAAACAAAGCAAGATAATAATGATTAATTAATATAATAATAACAATAAAATATAAAAATATAATACACATAATCATAAGATCATAATCAAGATTTTTATCAAAAATTAGCAGTATAATTACATAATAAGAGACAGTAAAGGGATATCAAACTTCCTCTGTTTTGTATCTCTTTAGTGGCTGTCCACTACTTTCACCATCTATTTTTTAAGTCACACACTTCCTACATGATTTCTTATTATTATTATTACTATTATTATCAATGATACAGGACAAGACAAATTCTCACACTAACATGAAAAGAGGACGAATCGCGTGGAATAAGTGAAAACCCGAGGTGAATGACTTGAAAGATGGAGAGGAGTAACAAGACGGATGATGTTTAATTTCAATAAACATGACGAATTATTATGTCAAATATTGATATAAAATACTTTATACCTTTGGCTTATCATTGCCGTTGATTGTAGTAGCTGCTTTGGTTGTGACAGGTGGCACAGAAGCAGCTTTTGTCCCATTTTCTGTTAGTTTAATTTCTTGCGATTTCCCAAAATTGAATGAGAAAATGCCATTATTTTCAGATGGTGAAGCAGCAGTTGAGGATGGTTTGACTGCAGTTGATGGTTTGCTACTTACTGGACCAGGAGTTATTTTAGCTGCTGTAAGTGATGAAACTATCTAAAATAAAATAAAATATTATTAAAACTGTTTCATTATTATTATTATTATTAAAAATAATAATATTATTGTTATTATTATTATAAATATTATTATTATTATTATTGTTATTATTATTATTATTATAATCCGGAGATGTGTATATCACTTGAGTTTACATTATTGTTAACTTTCATACCTTGGAATCAACTGTTTTGGAGATGTTAGATATGCTGCTACTAGTGGCAGTGACAGTTGGTATAACTGGTTTTGTGGTTGTTGCTGGTTTGGCGATGTCTTTTGATTCACCAAAATTGAATGAAAACAAATTATTTTTAGTAGCAGAAGTAGCTGTAGATGAAGTAGTGGCGGGTTTGGCAACAACTGGTGGTTTGACTGTCACAGCAGGTTTACTTGAAGTAACAGCCTATGAAACATAAGATTTGTTATTTTGTATCTATTATTTAAAATTTAATTTAATTTATTCCATAAATATACCTGAGGTTTACCGTTCGCAGTAGCAGGGGTATTCTGTCCAGTTAAAGGTTTTGGTGTTGTAATAGATGATGATTTTGTTTGTCCAAAATTGAATAAGAAAGGGTTACTACTAGCTGTTGTACTAGGAGTAGCATTAACTATAGTGGTAGTAGTAGGTTTGGGTAGGGGCGTTTGTTTAGATGTGCTAACAGTTGCACCATCAGTTGATGGAATTTGAGAATTTTGTACGGCTCGTCTTATGGTATCACCAATCACACTTTTTGATGTAGTAGAAACAGGAGTTGTTGATAGTGGTTTTGTTGCAACAGGAGATAAATTAATTAATGAATTTAATTTATTCTCTTTCGGTGGTTCAATCTTTTTCTCGATTGGTTTACTTAATGGCTTGCTGATGTCCTTTTCATTACTTTTCATAGTAACAGTTGGTGTAATTTTTGATACAATGGGATTACTTGTTTTCGTTTGTGAAATTGTTGGCTTTGGATTGTCACTTAAATCGCTATTAGAATTTGGTATCAAGTTTTGTATACTCTGTTTTGTTGACTCTATCTTTTGGTTTATGTTACTTTTAGTTGATTTTATTTTATTATCAATATTTTTCTTTGTATTATTTATTGTGTTGGTGATGACTGTATTAATGGCTAAAATTACTTCTCCCGGCAAAGCTTGAGCTTTCTCGCCAATAGTTTTGGCTTTGGCTTGTAAGTTTAGTTTGACTTTTTCAGGAACTGCTTTTATTTCTTCTTTGGTGGCCTAGGAAGGTTAATGGAATGTTTTTTATGAATAGAATACACGAATGATTAATTAAAATAGTACGTGACACTAGAATAATTATGTTTATTCTTTGTATAGACAGGATAACTCACCTCTGCTTTTTTCGCAAGCTTTTTGTTGGAGTCATCAATGTAATTCAATATTGCAGTTTTAATTTCAGTTGGTATAGCCTTAATCTGCGAAAAGGTAGCACATATTAATAAGAGATGATATTCAATATAAACTAAATATTGGATTTTTCACCTTATTCGAAATTGCAGTCGCAGTACTCAATAATGAACTTTTGACAGAACTAGGAATGTTGTTAATAGAAGTTTTAGTATTTTCAACTTTTTTATTGAAATTTGATTTCTGTTCTTCTATGTAGTTGTTGATCGAACTTTGAGTAGATTCAGCAACAGCTAATGTGGTCTCACCAAGAATTTCTTGAACAATATTCGTTAAAGGAGAGTCCGCTTTTTCTTTTAGTAAATAGTATGACCCACCCGCCGCTAAAACAGCTCCAGCAATGGGTGGAATGGAATTATCAATATCTGATGCAATCAAATCTGTTAATAATCCAAGAAAAACTCCTGCTCCTCCACCACCAACCACAGTTGCTATATTCAAATTTTCATCTTGTTTCTGCTGATTCCTTCTCTTTGCTTCTAAGTTATCGGAAATTGACGAAGCGCTCTGCACAAACTCATCCGATTTTATTTTGCCTTCGAATAATGCTGAAACTAGCTGGGTAGTGCTATCTACTACTGTTGTGTTTGACGTTGATTCAGTTGGTTTGGGTAATGGGGAAAGTGCAAACAATCGGTTGCTTTGACGGTTTGAAAGCAAGCGATTGGGTGTAAACATGATTACATTCTCCACTAGGAGAAGTAACACAAGACAAGATAAAAGTTTCATCATCATTCGTTATGAATAAAGTCGAAAGTTATATAGTTTGGATATATTTACGGATGAAATGTTCGTCATACCGTATATTTAAAATAATGATGAACAGCTGAACGCTCTGAAACGGTATTGAAGTGTATCTTTGCTTTTCCTGTTATAGTTTACCAAACAGCAGATAAAATTAAGTAACTGCATTAATAAATTACGCAGCTCCATCGAGCTTGAGAAATAAGTAAGATGGCTTTTCTGATATTTGTTAAAAGTTCATTCAGTAAATAAAAGATAACCGTATAAATTAAATATAGATTTGCAATTTTCAAACATTTTAATAAAATGCTGTCTATTAAAAAATATATTTTAAAAATATTTCATTCATTCATTCAAATATAATAACATCAATATTCATTTTTTTTTATATCAAACCCTTTCTCAATACATGAAAAAGTATCAACAATGTATTCGTATTCCAATAAATAATCCCATCATATTCCGAAAATGTTCTTATATGCGGTAGAACCATAATCTTCAAAAAGTATTAACAGTGCATCTTGTTTCAGCTAATTAGTCAACAACTTCTAATACTTCTCTTTTTAAGATACTTTTAATATTTAAATAACAACTCAGAATGATGTTCCATATATGAAATTTGGACTTAAACCATAGTTATTGTAAGTTAGATCGTGAGTTTCAAAATAATAATAATGCAAATATACATAAATAAAATAAAATTTACTTAAACTTATGATAAATATCGATAAGATTTTATTTAATTGTAATAGAACAAAAAAACAATGAGAAATCATCATTCACAACATAATAAAATGTATCCTCATTCACTATTTTCATAAAAATTACTGTAGTTAGATAGAATTATAAATCCAGTTATCAACTTACACTGTTAAATATAAAATATTTGATGTGCAAGATAATAACCAGATAATTATAACTTTATATTATATCTAATATAATTGATATTTAATATATTTTTGCATTGTCATGAAAACTGCAAACATTTTAGGTGTGAATTTATTATCAAAAATATAAATAAACCTGATAACAAGTTCAAGAAAAATAATATAATTAGTTGTTCATATCCAAAGTTAATGGTTGAAAAAAGAACTCAGTTTCCCATGAGATGTTTGTAATCAAATGATCTACTGAAAAAGAAACTGTGAATTGCTGAATTGCTGTAACCTCATAGAATTGCTTTGGTTGATTCAGAATAATCGATTTATAATAGTCGGTTACAAGAAAAGGCAAGTTTATATTATTTGTTTTAGCGGAAACTTCCATAGCATGCAAACATTCTGTGTATTTGCTATTGCAAGTATAAAAAATTTGATTGTCAATCCTCTTAAGGGTTTTCACCGAAATTATCAGATCAGGATACAATATGAGCAGAGAGGAAAAAAAAATGATAAAATTATCTCTTCCATGAAATGCTTGTTCGTAATTTCGTCCAGCTCTAAACTCCATATTTGGATGGCATCTCATTGTGATGAGTTTAGCAAGGTTTTCTCTATCGGAAGCGTTAAAATAATATCCAAAAGTAGCAGGAAATAATGCTAATGGTTGAGACTGATCAATTAGACTCGGATAATCATATAATTGGTTGTCAAACAGTGATGAGAATGATGTTTGGAAATATTGACTATTTCGTTTTTTATTCAAATCCAATAATAATTCATCTTCCTTTCTTCTCTTAATTATATCTCCAGCTTCATCATCAACATTGTAGTGCTTTATATGAAGCTTACGCCGCTTTTTATTGAGACATCTTGTTGATACACCGTCGATCTCATTGAATTCTCCACTAGTTAAAATCAATGATGTTTCTAATCAATGATGTTGTCATTTATTTCAATTTCATCTTGAGCCAAACAATCTAAAATATCTTTCTCTGTTTTACAGACACCGCCAGTTGTGCAAACAATCCACTCCATGTTTACTAAATTTACAGCATATAACAGTTACGGTAACAGTTATTTGCCAGCAATGACAAGATCGAAGATCTAACAAGAAGTAAGAACTTAAGAACTTATTAAATGGCAAACCAATACTGTAAATATAAAGTAAAAGGAATTTCAATTTATTGTTTGAAAGATTGTTTGAATTAAGACTCGATTGTTTGTAATTATTTTCGTTTATAAATTATTAAGGTAAACGCACAATAGGTACTATACAATTCACGCAATAAGTTTTATGCATTGAAGGAAAATTACAAAACAATTCGCAATATAATGAGAAAAGGAAGTGTACTTAATGCGGTGTTCCGTTTATGGGGGGCTTCGATATATACCTGTGATCATAATAATAAGAGTATCGCAGTATCGTATTGCATCCAATTTTATTTATTCTGATCGAGGAAGAAAGCGTAGAGCTTAACTGTTATGTTCTATAGTATAGCTTGTTATATGATTTGCTCATTAATTTATTAATTAATTATTATTATTATTTTTGGTTGGTACATAGAGACAGACTATTATTTATTATTGTTCAAATAAAAAAATATATGCCATAGTTTATGATTTGTTTCTCACATCTCGTCTAACCTCTATTATATTCTCGACGCTTTGGAAACATTTTTTTTAAAGCCCTAATATAAACTCATCAATATAACGCTCCTGTTCCTATATTGGCATATAATAATATCATGATGCTTCCGCTTTCCTTAATTTCGTTTGTGGTAAAAAATCTCTTTTCTCTTGTTCAGAGAACGAATGAATTAATAGGAATTAATTAAAACAGTTCAACTAAACAAGATTAGAAGCAGAGAGTGATTGAATGAATGAATGAATAGGAATGAATGAATGAATTAATTAATTAATAGGAATTAACTGAGCAAATCAAACCAGTTCAACTAAACAAGAGGAACAA
>VKHH01006692.1:0-16312 GCA_015144975.1 Epipyxis sp. PR26KG | reverse complement strand
GCCCGGGCGCGTGCTTCTGGGCAGATTGACGCTTGGTTGCGGGCGGCATTTCGTCGCGCTCTTCTGGCCCCCGACAATTATCAGGTCGCGCTTGACTATTCCCAAGCTGCAGAAGCCGCAGGACAAATTCATATTGCCCTTGAATGGGCGCAACGGGCAAGCCAACTTCAAGGCTACACCCAAGCTGATCGCGACAGAACCCAAACTCTCCGCCAAAAGCTCAATTAGCGAGTTCATCCCGTGTCTGAATTACCTGCCTCAAAACCCTTACGCATTGCCATCCAGATGGACCCGATTGAGCACGTCAATATTGAGGGCGACAGCACTTTTGCGATGGCCGAAGAGGCGCAAATCCGGGGGTTTGAGATCTTTATCTATCAGGTTGAGACCTTGAGTTGGCAAGAAGGCAAAGTAAGCGCGCGGGCCAAGCCTGCTAAAGTCCAACGCGTCAAAGGCGACCATGTCTCGTTAGGCGAAGAAGTGGTGTTGGACCTAGCTGAGGACGTCGATGTCGTCCTGATGCGGCAGGACCCGCCGTTTGACATGAGCTATATCACGGCCGCTCACATGCTGGAGTTCCTGAAGGGCAAGACTTTGGTGGTGAATGACCCCTTCTGGGTGCGCTCAAGCCCTGAGAAGATCGTCCCATTGCTTTTCCCAGACTTGATGCCACCCACCTTGGTCTCACGCGATGTTACCACCATTAAGGCGTTTCAGGTCGAGCATCAGGACATTGTGGTCAAGCCTTTGTTCGGCAATGCCGGTGCGGCCGTGTTCCGGATTAAGCCCGAGGATGGCAATTTGGGTGCTCTCTTGGACCTGTTCTTCACCACCAGCAGAGACCCAATCATGGTGCAAGCCTTTGTGCCCGGCGTTTTTGAAGGCGATAAGCGTATCATTCTGGTGGATGGTGAACCTGTGGGCGCCATCAATCGTGTGCCGAAGGGCAATGACATTCGCTCCAACCTCGCGGTCGGTGGTACCGCTCATCCCGTCGATTTGAGTGAAGCCGATCTGGCGATCTGTCGTGCCATTGGCCCAACCCTGAAAGAGCGCGGTCTTTTATTCGTCGGCATCGACGTGATCGCTGGACGTTTGACCGAGATCAACGTCACCTCTCCAACCGGTGCCTTGGCGCTCAAGGCTTTCTCTGGGGTTAATGCCGTTTCGCTGATGTGGGATGCTATCGAGCGTAAATTGAACTAGGGATTACTTTATGGTAATTAAGTTGTACACAACCTTTCAAGGTTGAAAATCACAATCTAGCGCTTGAAATTTTCTTTTGTTCGTTTTTTGTTCGTTTTGTGTTCTGATTTCTAGTTGGAATGTGGATAGTTCGGAAGCGAAACGATGGTTGCTCGATTGGTAACATGGGCCTTTGATGGGGCCGAGGCACGCAGGGTAGATGTTCAAGTACAAATAACCGACGCCGGAGCGAACCCTTATTTCTCCATTGTCGGCTTGGCAGACAAGGCCGTTGCCGAAAGTCGGGAGCGCGTCCGCTCTGCATTTGCGGCCATTGGCTTATCCGTCCCTTCAAAACGCGTTTTGGTCAATTTAGCGCCAGCGGACTTGCCCAAAGAAGGCTCTCACTATGATGCGCCCATCGCTGTGGCGCTTTTGACAGCCATGGGTGTCCTGCCGTCCGACGCGTTAGACGGCCTCGCCGTCCTTGGTGAGTTAGGGCTGGATGGTGATTGGCAGCCCATTGTTGGGGCGTTGCCTGCGGCCATGGCGTCTCATGGTGAGGATTTGACCTTGGTTTGCCCGGCCGCGTCCGCCTCGGAGGCCGCGTGGTCCGGCGGGCGGGTCATCGGGGTGTCCAGCTTGATGGGCTTTATCAATCATGTCCGTGGTGCGCGCCCACTCGAACTGGCCCAACCCGGTGCCCTCCTTGAAGCGCCGCCAGTGGCAGACCTAAAAGATGTGCGCGGACAGGAACAAGCCAAGCGCGCCCTTGAGATCACAGCGGCTGGTGGGCATAATTTGCTGTTTGTTGGCCCACCAGGGGCTGGCAAATCCATGCTGGCACAACGTCTTCCGGGCCTATTGCCGCCCTTGAGTGCGCGGGAACTGCTCGAAGTGTCGATGGTCCACTCCGTAGCTGGGATGCTTGAACGCGGTTCATTGACGCGCACGCGGCCTTTCCGCGCGCCGCATCACTCTGCCAGTATGGCCGCTTTGACGGGTGGTGGTATTCGGGCGAAGCCGGGAGAAGTGTCTTTAGCCCATCACGGCGTTTTGTTTCTGGATGAATTGCCAGAATTTTCCGCCCAAGCACTCGATGCGCTTCGCCAACCCTTAGAGACCGGCGAAGTGGTGGTGGCGCGCGCCAACCGCCATGTGACGTATCCGGCTCGCTTTCAGCTGATCGCCGCGATGAACCCATGCCGCTGTGGGGCGGCTGCCGGGCGGACATGCGGGAAAGCGCCGCGCTGTATGGTGTCGTATCAATCGCGCATTTCTGGGCCATTCCTCGACCGCATAGACTTGCAAATTGATATTCCCGCCGTGACCGCTGCGGACCTCGCCCTTCCCGCCAGCACAGAAGGCACACAAGAAGCCGCCGCCCGAGTAGCCTTGGCCCGTGCTGCCCAAGCGGAACGATATCAAAATGACGGGTTGGTGATTGCCACGAATGCCATTGCCAGCGGAGCCGTATTAGACCGCGTCGCGGCTCCCGACGGGCCTGGGCGAGACTTGTTGGGAAAGGCAGCAGATGCGCTGCGTTTATCTGCGCGGGCCTATCACCGCACGCTGAAAGTCGCACGCACGATTGCAGACTTGGATGGGGTGGACGGGGTAAAGCGTATTCATATTGCCGAGGCTTTGGCTTATCGGCGGGTGGAGCCTAATCCGGCGCAAGCCATCTCGACACCCAGTTTCTAAAGGCCTTAACGCTTGCCCATTGGCACTTTATCCGCCGTTGTCGCCCCTTTGGAGAACAAAGGTGTTGGCGCTTCGGTCTTGGATTTTTCCGCCTTGGGTTTGCGGATTTCCTTATTACTCTTCTTTTGTCCCTTGGCCATCTGGTACTCACTTCGGTGAAAGATTTATGCGGGGACAGGGCTAAGGGCCCGAGGATGCGGCCAATGCTGAGGCACCGGCCGCACCCATTTGGGCTTATCACTTAGGCTTCAAGACGAAGCCCGGTTTTTAAGCGCGATCTTGCAGGTTTTCGGCAGACATTTTGCCGCTCTTGCGATCTGCCACGAGGTCATAGCTGACCTTTTGGCCGTCGCGCAGGTCGCTCATGCCCGAGCGTTCCACTGCACTGATGTGGACGAAGGCATCAGGGCCGCCGTCATCAGGAGCGATAAAGCCAAAGCCTTTTTGGCCGTTAAACCATTTTACTGTTCCGGTAGTCATTAGAGTAGTTCCGTTCATAGAGAGATGATGCCTGCATGTGCAGGCATTTTGGCGTCGACATTTCAGGAGGTATTTTTGAGAGCAGCGCCGAAGATCTCAGCGAACAGACAAGCATAGAACCGTCATTAGACGCGTGTCCTATGCGCCCTTCCCAGCCAATTAGCAAGCAGTTTCGAGTTGGAATGCATTTTAGCTAGCGCCGAAGCGAAAGCAGCAATCTATCCTCAATGTGAGCATAACCCCTTCCCCTATGCCGCTCTCTCCCCTAATCCTGACCCATGCGATACGCGCTACAAGCGCCGCGAGGGATAAAAGTCGGGCTCCTCGGTGGTTCTTTTGATCCTGCCCATTCTGGCCACGCCCATGTGGCCGAAACAGCCCGTGCCCGGCTGGGCCTGACTTGTGTCTGGTGGCTGGTCTCCCCGCAAAACCCGTTGAAGCCGAAATCCACGCCCCTCAAGAACCGTTTGGCCTCGGCACGCGCAGTGGCACGCGGACGGCACAACATTGTCACCGATATTGAAACGCAATTGAAAACCCAATTCACCATCGACACATTGAAAGGCCTAAAGAGGCGGTTTCCCGGTGTACATTTTGTCTGGCTGATGGGGGCGGATAATTTAAGCGGGTTTGAGCGATGGCGCGGCTGGCAGGATATTGCGCGCCTAATTCCGATTTGTGTGGTGTCCCGACCAGGGGCAGGACCACGGGCTCGACTTGGGCGATTAGCACAACGTTTTCCTCATGCCCGGTTGAATTTGGCCGATGCCACGGCTTGCCCACGCGCGGCACCACCCGCTTGGGTCTATATACCTGCGCGTTGGAATCCATTATCTTCAACCGCGCTGCGTGCTAGCGGTGCCGGTTTGTCATTGGTTTGAGTTGGTTTGAAGATTGTTTCTTGGGGTGAGAATTTAAATGCTTGAGGATTTGGTGCGACAACACCAGCAAGATTTGCTGGATGGTGGGCGGACTATCAGTATCGCGCTCGGGCTACACAATCCCGCCGCCCATGTTGAGCGGGCCGAGCATGAAGTTCTGCATCGGATCCTGCCCCATTTGGGTGAGTTGATCGGCCCGGCGGCACGCCTGATCGATTGCGGCCCTTTTACGGGGTTGCGCACCGCAGAAGTTCTGATGGCTTTGGAGCGCCCAAAAGCCATCGTTTTGATGGACCGCGAGATTGATCCCCGGATCTTTGATACGCTCACGGCAATAGACTCAACGGCAGAGATCAGCTTGGCCCCCGCCAGTGCCCGACCGTCATCCTGGGACCTACCCGCAATTGCGTCAGGAACCAGTCTGGCCTTGATTGCGGGCGGCGGATTGGGGTTTTTGTCAGAAGCCGAACGTCGGGACCTCATTACTGGGGCGGCACAAACGCTCAAATCCGATGATTTCCTCCTGCTGACCATTGAGCTGGCCCAGGATGGGGCTATGGCAGAGGCGGCTTATCAGGACTTCGGCTTGCATCTGGTGCGCGCGTGCTTGACCCGCTTGGGCAAGAGCCATGGCCTCGAACCCCACACATTCCATGAAGCCGCAAGCCAACAAGTGCAATTTGGCGCTGTCGCACAGAAAGAAGCGACCATTCAGTGGCAGGACGTCTGCTGTCTCTTTAGTCCCGGTGACTGGCTGGCGATGGGTGCTGCCCAACAATTCACTGCCGCAGCGCTAACCTCAGAACTTGTCGGTTTTGACATGCACGAGACCTGGCGCTCCAGCGATGGCCGGGCTGATGTGGTGCTCCTGAAGAAAAAATAGCATGGCTTTGTCGTTCTGGTTATGTTCTGTTAAGGTGCTTGGGTGCACGAAAGCGGCGATTCGCTTTACAGGACGAAAGACATGTCACTCCAGACGATCCTTCTTGGCATTGACCCCGGCCTTCAGCGCACCGGTTGGGGCGTGATTGCTTGCGAGGGCGCGCGTATTTCCTGGGTCGCTCATGGCGTTATCGCACCGCCGACAAAACTAGCCTTGACGGAGCGTTTAGGCCTGCTTGCCATTGGCATTAAAGACGTGCTTGATTTCTACAATCCCACCGAAGCGGCGGTTGAAGAGGTTTTCATGGCGAAGAATGCGCAATCCGCCTTGCTTTTGGGTCACGCCCGCGGCGCGACCTTGTCGGTTCTTGCCCAACACCGCGTAGCGGTAACCGAATATGCCACCCGACACATCAAAAAGGCGCTGGTTGGCACAGGTGGCGCTGAGAAGGACCAAGTCGCCTTCATGGTTCGTCGCTTGCTGCCTCAATCTGGCACCGTTTCTGCCGATGCCGCAGACGCGCTGGCGGCTGCCATTTGCCATGCAGCAGAACGGCGCAGCCCCACACATTTGATGGCAGCTAAAGGATGATTGGATCGCTGAAAGGCCTGGTGGCAGCAACGGGTGAAGATCGCGCGCTGATCGAAGTTGGTGGCGTCGGCTATCTGGTCTTTGCGGGAACCCGGACATTGTCGCGCCTCGGACACGGGGCAGCCGTGCATCTATTCATTGAGACGCAACTGCGCGAAGATTCCCTCAAGCTCTTTGGGTTTTTGTCGGACTCTGAGCGGGCTTGGTTTGCCAAATTACAAGAGATCACCGGGGTTGGTGCCAAAGTGGCGCTGGCGATTTTAGACGTTCTCTCGCCCCATCAATTGATGGAAGCGGCAGCGCTAGAAGATAAGGTCAGCATTGCACGCGCCAATGGCGTCGGGCCAAAGCTGGCGGCACGCATTGCTACCGAACTAAAGGGGCGCCCACCACCAGCCAGCCTGATGGGCCAAACCGGCACCTTTGGCTTTAGCGAGGGCGGAAGTCCTGTCACCTCAGCGCCAGAATCCCCCCAAGCGCCCTTGGTTGAAGGCCCGGCCATTGCAGATCGATCACAAGCTGTCTCTGCCCTCCTCAATCTTGGTATTGCCCAGCCTGAAGCTTTGCGCGCAGTGGCCCTTGCCAGCCGCAGCCTTGGCGATGAGGCCAGTGTCGGTGCGCTGGTGAAGGCGGCCTTGAAGGAGATTGGCCGATGAACCAAGAGGGCGATGGCATTGGCGGCGAGCGGCTGATTTCGTCGGAATTACGGGCCGGTGACACGATCGACCGCGCGCTGCGCCCGTCGGGCTTTGACGAATTTGTTGGCCAGACCGAGCTTAAGGCGAACCTTGAAATCTTCGTCCGTGCCGCCAAAGGCCGGGGCGATGCAATGGACCATTTGCTGCTATTTGGTCCACCTGGCCTTGGCAAAACGACTTTGGCGCAGATTACGGCGCGCGAACTGGGTGTAAATCTCAAGACCACATCAGGGCCCGTCATTGCCAAAGCAGGCGATCTTGCCGCCCTTTTGACCAATCTTGAACCGCGCGATGTGCTGTTTATCGACGAAATCCACCGCCTGCCGGCTGCGGTAGAAGAAATTCTCTATCCGGCCATGGAAGATTACGCCCTTGATCTGGTCATCGGCGAAGGGCCCTCGGCGCGGTCGATCCGCATTGATCTTTCGCCCTTTACGTTGGTGGGTGCAACCACGCGGGCAGGCCTGTTATCGACCCCTCTGCGCGATCGGTTTGGCATTGTCTCGCGCCTCGACTTTTACACCGTGGCTGACCTTGAACTGATCCTGAGGCGCGCCGCAGGCAAACTAGGTGCGCCCTTGACCCCCGATGGGGCAACAGAAATCGCGCGCCGAGCGCGGGGCACGCCCCGCATTGCGGTGCGTTTGCTACGGCGGGTGCGCGACTTTGCCGATGCCTTGGGAAGCCCGCTTGATGCCCAGACTGCGGCCCACGGCCTTGCCCGCCTTGATATTGATCCAGATGGTCTGGATATGCTCGACCGGCGTTATTTGCGTGCTTTGGTTGAAACCTATGGCGGGGGGCCGGTTGGTGTGGAAACCCTTGCTGCTGCCATCTCAGAAGCCCGCGACGGCGTGGAAGATGTGATTGAACCTTATTTGATGCAGCAAGGCTTTATCATGCGCACGCCGCGTGGCCGTGTGGCTGCTGCGCGTGCGTATCAATTGTTTGGCTTGCCAGAACCCAAAGCGCCGCCTCAATCAGGCCTATTTGACGATTCCGGCCGTTAGCGCTTGTTCACGGGAGCAGTGTCTGGCAGGGGCTCCATTAATGCCTCAGCATCGGCACTATGTGGGATAGTGCTTGGCCCAACTTCAACAATTTTGACACTTTTGTCATCCAAACCCCATGTCGCTTCTTCCGCCCTGTACGCCCAAACCAAGCCGAAGCGCAGCTAAGGCCAAGGGTTAGTTGCGCTGCTAGGTCAAATGACCGCTTTACTTTAAGGGAAAGGACACAAGGTCAAAGTGTTGCGAGAATGGCACCCGTTTCTCAAATCGGAAGCTTCCAACACAAACGCCACTTGCATTTCACGACGAGAACGTGATTTTGACGTCAATCGAAGGATCCTTAGAGATCCATCATCACTGAGGGGATAATATGCGTCATCTATTACTCGGGTCAGCTGCGGCGGCCACACTTTTCTTTGCGATGGGCACCAGTGCTTTTGCCCAAGCAGCAACCGAAGCAAAATCCGATGATGGTGCTGAAGTCATCATCGTGACGGCACAAAAGCGCGTTCAGAACGTGCAAGAAGTGGCGGCTGCCGTTTCGGTTATCGGCGGCGAGCAAATCGCCCGCGCAGGTGGCTACAACATCGAAAGCGTACAAAGCCAAATCCCAACCCTGAACTTCCGTAAGGGCGGCACGAACCTGAACTCCTCGCTGTTCCTGCGCGGCGTTGGCACCATCAACTTCTCCATCGCGGCAGAGCCTAGCGTTGCAGTGGTTTTGGACGGCGTTGTCTTGGCGCGTGCCGGTGAAGCCTTCGGCGATCTTTCTGACATTCAGCGCATCGAAGTCCTGCGCGGCCCACAGGGCACCCTGTTTGGTAAGAACTCGTCCGCTGGTGTGGTCAACATCATCTCGAACAGCCCGGGCCGCGTGCATAGCGGTGACGTCCAACTGACCGCAAACGACGGCAATGAGTTCAAGCTGCGCGCATCGGTCGACATGCCTTTCAGCGACACCGTCCTTTCGCGCGTCACCGTGTTTGGTGGCTCCTATGATGGCAACATCACCAATCTGACCACTGGCGATAAGATCAATGGCTATGAGCGTTATGGCGTTCGCGGCATCTTGGACATTGATGCGTCTGAAAGCCTGAAAGTGCGCTTGATTGGTGACTACCGCAAAGCGGACGACGATTGCTGCGGTGAAGTCATCGGCACAGCACCAACCGGTGCCAACGCAGCAGCACTTTTGACGCTTTTGCCGGGCATTACTTTTGCTGGCGATGAGACCCGCGCTGTTCGCAATAACCTTGTTACCCGCACCGAAGAAGAATCTTGGGGTGTTTCGGCCCAAGCCGATTGGGATGCTGGCGACTTCACCATCACCTCAATCACGGCCTATCGTGGTTGGGACAACCGCGAAGTTCGCGAGGGTGACTGGTTGGACCGTCCAGCCGCTTATGTCGGCAATGGCTTTGCCCAATTGCATGACGACGGCCCACAAACCTCGACCACGTTCAGCCAAGAATTGCGCCTGACCTCACCTGCGGGCAAGCCGTTGGAATATGTGGTTGGTGCCTATTTTGCGAACGCTGAGACCGAGCGTGACTTCCGTCGCGACGTGACCGTCTGCAGTGCTTCGACCTTGGCGATCGACACCACCGGTCAACGTCCTTGCTCGACAGCAACCGGCGTCTCAACCTTTGTGTCGGCCTTCTCCAGCGCCAACTTTGGCTCTGAATCGCGCAACGTCGCTTTGTTTGCCGACGGCAGCTATCAAGCAACCGAGCGCTTGTCCGTTGTCGGTGGTGTGCGTGTCACTCAAGACAAGCTCAGCTACTACCACAACCGCGTCCCTTCACCGATTGGTGGTCTGCCAGGCATTCGCAATGATACCAGCAACTTCAAGGGTAACACCAAGGAAGATAACGTCTCGGGTAAATTGGGTCTGAAGTATCAGGCAACCGACGATATCAACTTCTATGTGACCCAATCGCGCGGCTATAAGGGCCCTGCCTATAACGTCTTCTTCAACATGAACCCATCGGGCTTGAACGCGATTGCGCCAGAAACCGTGGATTCGACCGAAGGCGGCGTGAAGACGGCCTTTATGGACAACCGCATCATCTTGAACTTCGCAGTCTTCCGCGCGGTTTATGAGAACTTCCAAGCCAACAACTTCGACACCTTGAACGGTGTGGTCATCACCCGCTTGACCAATGCGGGTAATGTTTCCACCACGGGTCTTGAACTTGACTGGTTGATCCGCGCTGACAGCGGCCTGACCATCAATGGTGGTTTGGCCGTCACCGACGCGCAGATCGAAGAATTCCGCGATGCCAACTTGGTTCTGTCGTCCGCCCGCCGCGGTGAGCGCTTGGCCTTGTCACCCCGCTTGAAGGCTTCGTTGGGTGCCAATTATGAGTGGGAGCCTGAAGCACTTCCAGGGATCATTCACTTGAATGGTCAGGTTTCCTATAGCAGCGACCAATTCTCGGATATCGGCGAGAACCCATTGCTGCGCATTCCTGAAACCACCATCGTCGATGCGTCGATCGGGATCAGCGACAAGCAAGATCGCTATCGCTTGACCTTGAACATCAAAAACCTGACCGATGAGAAATATGCTTCGTTGGTCACGCCAGGTGGCCCAGGTGGTGCATTGCGCTATCTGATCCCACGCGATGCAGACCGTTATGTCGGTTTGACCCTGCGCGCTAAGTTCGGGGGTTAATCTCATGACAGCGATTGCGGACAAGTTCTCGCGTCGCGGTCTCTTGGTAGCAGGGGCAGCTTCGGCTGCCCTTGCCGCCTGTGGCCAAGGCAGCGGATCCACGGGCAAGGGCGTTAATCTCGCTTTTCAAAAAAACGGGGTCATGTTGGTGGCCCAAACACGTGGCTCATTGGTTGAACCCCTGAAGACAGCCGGAATCACGCCGCTGAATTGGGTTGAGTTCCCTTCCGGCCCACCCCTCTTAGAAGCCATGGCCGTCGGCTCTGTCGATTTGGGCCTTACTGGCGACACCCCACCCATTTTTGCCCAAGTGGCCAATGCGCCCATTAAATATGTGGCCCAAGTCCGCCTTTCGGGCAAAGCTGGCGGCATCATCACCCCGAAAGGTTCGTCGCTTCAGTCCCTAAAGGACCTGAAGGGAAAGAAACTGTGCTTCACGCGCGGATCTTCGGCCCACAATAGTGCCGTAATCGCCTTGCAGAGCGCGGGGCTGACGCTGGCTGATGTGGAAGCCATAAATCTAGGACCGGCTGACGCTGCAGCAGCCTTTGCCCAAGGCGGCCTCGATGCTTGGGTGATCTGGGACCCCTATTACAGCCTTGCGATCCGCGATCAGGGCGCGCGCGTTTTATCCGGCCTCGACCAATTGGGTGGTGGCGCGAGCTTCTTATTAGCGAACGCGAAATTTGCTGAAGCGCGCCCTGAAGATTTGAAAGCTTTGCTGTCTGCCATCGCTAAGGAAGGCGAGTGGTGTGCTGCCAATACCGATGCCGTTGCCGAAATTTCGGCCAAAGCGTCGGGTCTTGAGCTGGCGCTTCTAAAAGACACGATGAAGCGAACGGACTTTAAGGTCGAGCCCTTGAGCGACGATGTGCTGGCGGCACAACAAGCAACAGTTGACCGGTTTGCACAAATGGGGATCATACCCAAGAAGGTTCTCATTAGTGATGCCGCTTGGCGCGGCTGGACAGGGTAGAAGATGGCAGCAACGGCCTCCGAAGGTCCTTTAAGTCGGGCACTTCCATGGTTGGTGCCTTTGGCACTGATCATTCTCTGGCAAGTTTCATCCAGCTTAGGCTGGCTGCCGCCCAATATCCTGCCTGCCCCCACAGCTGTGCTGCAAGCGGCTTGGCTCAAGCTGCAAGACGGCAGTTTGGTTGATAATCTAGGGGTCAGCTTTGCACGCGCCATGAGTGGCCTGATCATCGGTGGTGCCATTGGCTTCAGTCTGGGTCTGCTCAATGGTCTCAGTAAGCAGGCAGAAATGCTGCTGGACCCGACGCTTCAGATGATCCGTAACATTCCGCATTTGGCCCTGATCCCACTGGTCATCATCTGGTTTGGGATTGGTGAGAGCGCACGGCTGTTCTTGGTGGCACTGGGCGTGTTCTTTCCGATCTATCTCAACACCTTGCATGGCGTCCGCAATCTCGATCAATTGCGGGTCGACATTGCGGACGCCATGCAAGGTGTTGAGATAGATCGGAAAGAACACCTTGCATGGCGTCCGCAATGTCGACCCGCAATTGATCGAGATGGGCCGCATTTACGGCATGAACAATCGTACCTTGTTTTTGAAAGTCATTTTGCCGGGCGCCTTGCCCTCCATCTTCGTCGGCCTTCGCTTTGCCCTAGGTGTCATGTGGCTGACCCTGATCGTGGCGGAAACCATCGCGGCAAACTCTGGTATTGGTCATATGGCCATGGCCGCGCGCGAGTTCATGCAGACAGATATCGTTGTCCTGTCGATCGTCATTTATGCGATTTTGGGCAAGCTTGCCGATAGTGCAACCCGCGCCTTGGAACGCAAATTCCTGGCGTGGAACCCAGCCTATGCGAAGGTCTAAACCATGAGCAGCCAACCAACCGGCGGGTCACGCGTTAGCTTGAAAGATGTGAAAAAGGCCTTTGGCGACAATGTCGTGTTACAAGGCATCGATCTTGAAATCCCTGCAGGTCAGTTTCTATCCATTGTGGGTAAATCTGGGTGCGGCAAATCTACCCTGTTGCGCCTGATGATCGGCTTGGACTCCGTGACCGCTGGCGTCTTGGACGCCCCGGCCCTGAAAGAGCAAGCTGCCCGCATCGTGTTTCAAGAGCCGCGCTTGCTGCCTTGGGCCAGCGTGAAGGATAATGTGGCCGTGGGCCTAGGTGAAGGCCAATCGGGCCAAGCTGCGGATCAACAAGCCGCCGCTATTCTAGACGAAGTGGGCCTTAAGGGGCGCGAAGGCTTGTGGCCATCCCAACTTTCGGGCGGCATGCGGCAACGTGTGGCGCTTGCCCGCGCACTGGTATCCCAGCCAACTTTGTTAGCCTTGGACGAGCCTTTGGGCGCACTCGACGCTTTAACCCGCATTGATATGCAGGCCCTGCTCGAAGGGGTGTGGCAAGACCTTGGCTTTACCGCCTTGATGGTCACCCATGATGTGGGTGAGGCTGTGGCCCTTGGCGACCGTGTGATCCTGATTGATCACGGCCAAGTGGTGTTGGACTTGGCCGTGGATCTGCCCCGCCCTCGCAAACGCGGCACGCCAGAATTTGCCGCCCTTGAAGGCCAGATCCTCGACAAGCTATTTGGCGATGATCCGCGCGCGCGGGAAGCGCATTAGCCCCCGGCGATTTCACTCATCTCAGTCGCACGACCGGTCGCAGCAGAAAGTTCTGCTGCTGCACCCATACGCACGGCTTGTAAGCCGTCTTGGGCCGTCACTTGCACCGGCGCGCCGTTCAAGATCGCATCGATCCAAGCCCGCTGCTGATAGAAAGTGGCACCAAAGTGTGAGCCGGCTTCTAAAGCGACAGGGTCGACATGGATGGTTTCGCGCGTGACTTGCTTGGGCTGACGGAAGCCAATACGGGGGCTCATAATCATGTCGCCGGGCGGGATCAAAACGTCGAGACGCGCCTTGTCGCCGGTTGCCGAAATCTCTTCTTGATGCTCTGCGCCATCGGCAAACATGCACAAATCCAGCATGGCGCGCGTGCCATTGGCGAAATCGACGACGGTGAAACTGTTATCAAGAATGTCGGGCTTACGACCATCATAGCGCTCGTCCTGATGGTTCACATCCATATTGCCCGAGCAATAGACGCGCGTTGGCTCTGACTGGATGATATGACGCATCAGATCGAAGAAGTGGCAGCATTTCTCAACCATTGTCCCGCCGGTATTGGCCGAGAAGCGGTTCCAATCATTCACCTTCTGCAGGAAGGGAAAACGGTGTTCGCGGATAGACACCATCACAAGGCGACCGACATCGCCGCGATGCACGCGGGTGACAAACTCTGTCGCGGGCGGCATGAAGCGATATTCCATCCCAACCCAGAAAACGCCCTTATAGGCGGCAGCTTGGTCGCGGATGCGGGCGGCGTCCTCTGGGGTCGTGCACAAAGGCTTTTCGCACAACACATGCACGCCGCTTTGGAATACGGGTTGCAATACATCGTGGTGGGTAAAGTTGGGCGAAGCGATCACCACCGCGTCGACAAGGCCAGAAGCCAAAAGCTCATCACCCGTGGCAAAGGTTGCAACCGAAGCGCCCTCGGGCCCCAGCATGCCTTTGCCCAATGCCAGCATCTTTTCGGTCGGGTCTGCCAAAGCTGTGATCTCAACTTCGGGCATCAGCTTCAGATTATTGATGTGCTCATAGCCCATCATGCCTGTGCCAATGACTCCCACCCGTAATTTGCCGCTCATGACCACTCCCCGAAGCTGCGGTGACTCGTTATAAGGCATCATAAGCATAATGGCGGGCGATACACGCCCTCTTGGCAGTATGAGGAATTAGTTATGGCCCGTAATCGCGTTGAAGTCAGTTGGTTTTCAGCCCTGTGCGATGATGATTATGAGTTTCTGGGCCAGTCAGAGCCGGCCCTGCAGTCCAGTTGGGAACATTGCCGTAACATCGCCCTGACCGCCGAGAAGAACGGCTTTGACAATATCCTGCTGCCCTCAGGCTATCAGCTTGGCATTGATAACACCGTCTTTGCCGCTGGCATTGCGGGTCTGACCAGCAAAATGCGTCTTTTGCTGGCCATTCGGGTCGGTGAAATGTGGCCGCCACAAGTCGTACGTCAACTGGCCACGCTGGACCGGATGATGCAGGGTAGGCTGGCTGTGAACTTCATTTCGTCCGAAATGCCCGGCGAAACCATGGGGTCTGCCCCCCGTTATGCCCGGACGTTAGAGGCGATGGAAATCCTGCGCGCGTGGATGAATGGCGAGACGGTTAAGCACGCCGGAGAATTCTTCCAGTTTGACTTGGCCCCACCCCGCATCACCACACTTTCGGGTAAGTCGCCCTATTTTTACTTTGGCGGTCTTTCCGAGGATGCCCGTGAAGTGGCAGCAAAGGCGGCCGACGTATACCTCATGTGGCCTGACACCGTGGCCAATTCCAAAGCTGTATTGGACGATATGAATGCGCGGGCTGCCAAATATGGCCGAACCCTTAAGCACGGCTTCCGCGTGCACGTCGTGGTGCGTGAAACCGAGGCCGAAGCGCGCGAAGCCGCTAACCGTTTGCTCAGCAAGTTGGACGCGGCCACGGGTGACGCGATCCGGGCCAAGTCTTTGGATGCCACCTCTGTGGGTGTGCGCCGCCAAGCCGAACTGCGGGAAGCGGCCAGTGGCAATGATGGTTATGTGGAAGACAATTTGTGGACCGGCATTGGCCGAGCCCGCTCTGGCTGCGGGGCTGCGATTGTCGGAGATCCAGACCAAGTGCTGGCCAAGATCAACGCCTATCGCGACGTCGGTTTCGATGCTTTCATCCTGTCCGGCTACCCCCATGCAAGTGAGTGCGACCTCTTTGGCCGCTATGTGCTGCCAAAGCTCGATCACGGTCTTCTGACGATTTAGCACTTAAAGCGAAATGGTCGCGCTGAGCTGATCGGCCAGCGCGGCCGAGCCACCGACAAAAACCTTATGTACGCCGGGTTCGAGACGCCAGGTGTGGGTCGCTGGGTCACGGTAGCGCAGATCATCTGGATCCACGTCAAAGCGGATCACTTTGGTCTGGCCGGGCTCTAGGGCTACACGGGTGAATGCTTTCAAGACCTTGGCCGGGCGATCTACCACACAGCCCGGGAACCCGACATAGAGTTGGGCGATTTCTTCCCCGGCCCGGTCGCCGAGATTGGTGATGCTGACTTGGGCTTGAAAGCCCAGCTTTGTCCGGCGCAGACTCAAGGCGCGATAGCCAAAACAGCTGTAGGAAAGGCCGTGGCCAAAACCATAGCGCGGCTCAATTTGTTCGCGCTCAAACTTGGTATAGCCATGCCAATAATCGTAAGTGATGGCATTGGCGTCCTTGTCAAAGAAGGGGTAATGGGCTGGATCCTTGGCCACGGTGAAGGGCAGTTTACCGGAGGGGGCGACTTCACCCAATACAAGCTGAGCCAAGGCGGTGCCGCCTTCCATGCCGGAGTAGAAGCTTTGCAAAATGGCGCTCGCGTGGCCCTGCCAACCCTCCACCAACACGGCAGAGCCCGCCACCAAAACCACCAGAACGGGTCGGCCCGTTGCGCAGGCGGCTTCAATCAGGGCGATTTGATCGGCGGGTAGCGACAAATTGGTACGATCGCCACCTCGGGCCTCTTCCGCGCTCGGCTCATTGGCTGCCGCTGGCTTGGGCGCAGGCAAAACATCGCTCGCCACACCGAGGGTCATATCTTCGGGAATAAATTCACCCTCTTGCCGCGCGGTATAGCCTGCCACCACAATGATGGCATCGGCGTCGGCGGCGTTGGCCACGGCGGCTACAACATCGGTTTCATCACCCGTTACAATCTCGGTCGCGTCACCCAAGGCGATCTGGAAGCCCTGCAGCGCGGTGACAACATAAGGCGGCCGAACCCGACTGGAGCCAAAGTCACCGGTATTTTCTTTGTTCGCCAAATGACCCAGAACGGCGAGTTTCTTTAGCTTTGTCCGGTCCAGCGGTAGCATGGCGTCATTTTTTAAAAGCACCGCCGACTTCAACGCTGCCTCCAGCGCCAGCGCGATATGGGCAGGCTGGGCAACCATTTCAAGGCTATAGGCCGAGAGTGGATCTTCGGCGCAGGCAAAGCGGTATTGCGTGGACAGAATGCGCCTGCAGGCTTGATCAATCACTTGTGGCTCAACTTGGCCGGCCTCGACGGCTGCCAGCAAGTGCTTGCCAAAAACCAAGGGCTCAGGGTTTTCGATATCGAGGCCAGCG
>VKHH01006691.1:0-16327 GCA_015144975.1 Epipyxis sp. PR26KG | reverse complement strand
CTTTTAATTCTCTACCTAATGGCTTGATGAGATTTTTTAGATTGTGCATGGAAATGCATATATTCCAAGCGGGGGGGGTATTTACTACCGCGGGTTTTTTTTTACCATGTCTGGGATATTGTTTGTCTGGGTGAGCGATATCATCGCTCATCGCGTGAACGAGAGCGAGATCGTCTTCTGTCTCTGTCTCTGGATTCCCTATGCTGATTATAACGTACACTTTCATCAGGAGCAGCTTGGTTCACTTTTATAGCTACTACTGTCACGTTCTCGTGAGTCGCGAGTTCTTGAGCGCCGTTGTTCGTGTGAATTTTGTCGAATCCACGACGCATCCTCCCTTGTGTTGGTATTTCTCAACATCGTTCCACCAAGTGGAGGATACATTTCTCGATTCTCAATTCTATTATTAATTAAAAACTTTTCGATTCTATTTCTCGATTCTCGATTCTACTGGGACATTTGCACAAGTAATCGTAAATTGTATCGTGGATGATTGTAATAGAATTGTATCTCGATCAATTACTGTAGACATACTAGGGACTTGAGCGTTAAATATAATTGAGATTGTTGATGCACTATTGGATGGAAAACTTTGAAAGGTATTTTGACCGGCTCCGGCCAAAACGGCAAAGGGTAAATTATCTTTGATGTGTTGAATTCGACAATCTTCAACTGGAAAAGGTGTAAAATCGTTGCTCATTTTGTTATATATATTAATATTATGACAGAATATAAATTTTAAATTTTAATTTTATAAACTTATAAACTTATAAATTTTTTAATTTTTTGTATTTTTTATATTTACAAAAAGTATTGACCAACACAAGTAAAAAAGAGAGACAAAATCGGGAGAAAGTAAGTAGGGAGTATACAGAGTAAATGATAATACCAAGACGGCGATCAAACAGTTATCTCAGTCAGTCCGGAGTATTTTAAATAAAATTTATATTGTCCCACGACGACTAGCATTTCTATAAATAAATATTTTGTTTTCCCCTTGTTGGGGTTGTTGGTTTTATGGGTAAGATTATATTATATACCTATTATAGAATGATAGAATTCTTAGAATTTTTTATTAATAGAATATAGTATATAATAATATATAATATATTAGTTTGATATCAATATATATATATATAGTTATAATTGATTAATATAAATGTTGGAATTGTTATAGAATATTTTATTTTTTCTGTTCTCCATAATTAGCTATTTACATATTATGAGTTGAATCAATTGAGATATATATATAGTAATATTCAATTGGCTTGGAAAGCCTCGAAGGGGCTTGGAAAGGATAAATAGATTGGTATAGTTATATTTATTTAATTTAAGGGGGTTTCAATTTAAGGGGTCATTATGAACAAAACATCATCTATTATAGCATCATAATATACAGTGGTAGGGGGGAATGACAATAATAATAATTATTATTGAAACAATAATTATGATTACTATTATGATTGAATCATGTCCCAATGGTATGCTTTGACTGTTGTCAGAATATGTGTTATTATCGTATAATACTATTATATTCTGGCAGTGATAATTAATGTCTGTTTAGCCATATAACCATATAATCTTTGGGTTTATGAATGATCGAATTTGTTCGATGATATTTTAGAAGATGAGATAATAGCATATTAGAATATAAATAGAAACTATTGTATTAGATACATCCATGTTATGACTATGACTCTGTATCATAATCATCTTATCCAACAAAGTGTCATACTCCAGGTACTATATATCATGCTGTCACAACAATGACATAATATCATACTAACAATGACATAATGACATAATTGCATACTAACAATGACATAATGGCATACTAACAATGACATGATGGGATACTAACAATGACATGCTATTATAATGACATACTATTATAATGACATAATGATATAATGACATACTATCATGCTGTCACAATGACATAATGGATATTGGAAGGGAAAGTAGTCAGTAGCTTATCTGAAACAAAGCGTGTTTGATAATGATAACACACATAACATATACATTCATCTCGCTTACATACTTCAAATCAACCAATGATGCTTACAATCAATGAGAGTCAAATCATGATTTTAAAAAATCACCAATTTACTATAATACTTCTTCTTAGAACTATCATAACAAAACTGAAAAATAATCGATTTTAATTCGGATTTTAATTAATTTATCAATTAATTTATAAGTCAAATGAAACGATTGATATTATGATAATTATTATTCGGATTTGATTTATATTATTTTTTTTAATATTTTTTTATTTTGATTTATTATAATAATCAGCGATATGCTAATCGGTGTTTTATTATATCATACTGGTATCAGATATCACACGAGACGAGGGATACCTGGGATACGATTATGAGTTAAGCTTCTTTAGATTACACATCGAATAACAATAATTATATTACATTATAATTATAATAAAAACAATAATTATAATCTTAAGCAGTTTCTGTTCAGATTGTCCTGGAGATACCATTGTGGTGATGCATCATTATAATATTATAATATTATGATGATATAATTATAATTATTCTTCATAATAATAATCGTTATAATTATCATCATAAACCATAATCACTATAATTATCATCTTCCTCGCTCTGCATGCGATGTTGGAATAATGGAACATCATTGCCATTATTACCATACATACTATTATAGTTATTATAATAATTATTATTTTTTAAAATCGTTCGGCCATTTTGGCTTAAATTATTTTTAGAAAATAATAGTTTTTGATTATTATTATTACTATTATTATTATTATTGTTATTATGGCTGGATGATGGTCTTGAAGTTGATGAAGTGTCTTGGTAGTTCAATATGCTATTCATTTGTTGAGAGGATGATGATGATGGACGAGAATGAGAAATATGATTAGCGGTATTATTATTTTGGAAAGGTGAGGCTGGACGAGTATGTGATCCAATCATAACTCGATGCGAGAGGGGCCTCATGCTATAATTAATCATATAATATTATAATTATGATCATAATATTATAATTCCAGGATTAGATAATTATTATCAAAATAATCATATGAAATTATTATGATAACAGAATACCTGGTATGTGACAAGACATAATACTAAATAATAAGGGTAGGGTAAGGGGGTAAGGGATTTCATTCATTTATGCATAACCAAAACAAAAACACATCAATTATTATGATATATATACTGGTCAAGGAGTGCGAATATTCGCGATTATAATCAAAATGAGTGACATTATTCCGAATGATGACATAACAATAATATCATAATACATTATCATAAAGTAATACCAGGTATAATATAATATGAGTTACCTTGAACTGCTCGAGGGCCTGCTACTAATGTGATGAAGACTATCAAAATTAACATCAGAATCGATTCCAATATCTTTCCAATAATAATCATAGTAATAATAGCAATAATAGTTATATCTTATAGAATAATAATAAAATGTAATAAAATAATAATAATAAATATAACATGATAAAATAGTGCAATCATATGTTAGATTAATTGTGGATTTATGGCATTGCTGCTGTAATAAAAGGATTGGAAATAATTAATAATTATATGATTTGTTTATGAAATAATTAAGAACTGTACAACCCTTTCTTATCCATTATAATGAAGTATTGCAATAAAGATATGCTATTTATTATAATCATCATAATAATTATACTTGTTTTGTTATTATTAACTGATATGGGATAAGACATAGGATGTTAGTCAGGGAGGGGGTCATTGGAATGATGACATTTCACACGATCCTATCGTAGCACCAACAAACCATACATTTACAAGTGATGCTATGATGAAATTTATGGTAAGGGTTAACCAGCTGTCTGATGAGTTGATGCGTGCAATATTTCAAAACTCACTGAACAGATAGCATACTAGTATTATATCATATCATATGTGACATGTTACATCATATTTTATGAATTAAATGAATCATAATTATATTTCAAATTATGATATGATGATAACGTCACCCAGCGGATATTATTGTAATGAGATAAATTATATGATAAATGTAATGATAAAGATGATACTAGTATTATGATAATCGATCGTCACTTACCATTGAGACTATTCAGCTTCTTGAGCATGTCCAACTTCCGCCTATCACATATCACACAGTAGCATCAGATGAAACATATGATATCATAAATCATATGGACATAAATTGTGATGGATTTGGGCATATGATATTATCAACCAACATTATCATATTATTATTAGACATAATAATATTCAGTTCAACTGAGATTTAGGAAACAAACACAAACATGCTTCAAAATGACTATATTCAAGTACTATATTACTGAAAAATCAATATTATCATCATATGCAAAGATAATAATAACATGTACGCAAATTTTCAAAGAATATAATATTATATATCATAATATGATGTGACATGACAGGGCTTGTGCATTCATACCTATTTTTCCTTAACAAACCTTCAACATCAAACTCATTATTATCGTTATTATCATTATTGTGATTATCATTATAATCATCGTTCATATGGCCATTATTAATGAACGACATATCGCCTGAATTAGATCGATTATCATCAACCACATGATAATTACCATTATTATTGGCATTATTATCATTATTGTTATTATTATTACTATGATTCCTGGGATTGGATGAGTGAGCATTATCATCATTTTGGGTTTGTAGTAATGAAAGAGTATCCCGAAAATCATCGATCAATCCACTCACAGGTGTTGATACAATCCTATTATTTTTAGATACATTATTATTACTATTATTATTGTTGTTATTATTGTCATTATTATTGTTATTATTTCGAACAGGAGAAAATAAATCATTATTAATATTATTCCCATAATTATCATTGATTGCATATCGATCATTATTGCTGATCGATTTTAAGCGATTGCTCATAAAATTATCGACTGGCGGTTTCTTTTTTGGCGACAATTCGACGATAGTCCCATCTGGATACATCAACTTACTCTCGAATTCCAATGTCCTATCTAGTCTCATGGAATCATCCAATGACTGGTTGTTATGAACGGCTGACTTATTACCAACACGATAGCTTTTATTACCATTTCCATTATTACCATTATTATTACTATTAGCATTACCGCTATTATTGCTATAACTGCTATTATTATGGTTGACAAGTGACCTGGAATCTTGATTCGGTTCATTCAGTCGATTATTATTGAAACTCATTTTTCTCTCCCCACTGAACTCCTCAACAGGTTTAATGGTACTATATTCCATCGCTGGAATTGGAAACTTCCTCGGTATGTCTGGATAGTGATCCCAGGGATCGACCAAATGAGAATCATCTATGAAAACAATCCGGAATTACATGCAAGATATCATAACAATTACATTTAAATATTATTATGATTATTTGTAAAATATTATAATATTATAACGAATATTATGATTATGATATGATAAACCGAATAATTTAGATGAGAATATATTCAATAAATAACAAATAATATACATTTATGATTATACTCATATAACATACATAATATACAGTATATAGAGTCATTATGATAATAAGATATGTACCTTTCTTCGTAATCAAATGAATAACTTTCTCTGGGCGATTCGGAGAAAATGATGTTAAATTATCATTATTTGTTTTTGAGGCACTTTGAGGCTTTCTGTGCTGATTATCCGCTTGTAGCCTTTGGATTAAAGCATCTTCTACCTTCACCAGGTGAGGAGAGGACCGAGCTTTGGTTGAAAATATATCATCATTACTATTATCGTTTTGAGTTGTAATGCTTATTCGCTTTGTTCGACCATTGGAAGAAGGACGATGACCATTATTATTATCATTGTTTTCAAAAATATTACTATTATTTTTATTATTATTATTGCGATTATTATTGTTGCTATTATTAAAAATGTCTTGATTATCATTTGGATTAACAAAGATATTATTTCCTTTTGAGATTTCTTTGCCTCGACTGAACACTTTTCTCAAGTCATCCACAGGCTCAGCTTGATCGAACACATTGCTTTTATTTGATTTATCACGATTACGCATCCCTTCTGCTGTTCTCACTCGAGTCGGAGATGAAATAAAGGATGAATCATCAGAAACATTATTTGAATTTATCGGGTTGTTATTATGTGGTCTGCTAATGGGCGGTTGAATTAATGGAGGATTTTTCTTATCATTTATCACTTCGAAATTAGTTATTGTATGGGTCGCAAAAGTTGGAATTATTTGATTCGATGGTATGCTTTCATGATTAGTATCATGATAGATATTTGAGATATTTTGATCAATGACTGGAATTGCTCCTTTTATGTGCATTTGTGCAGCATTCGCTTCACGTCGAATCTCATCTTCTGCTTGTCGTTTAATCTTTTCTTGTTCTCTTGCAACTCTTTCCTCCTCTTTTCGCTCGATTTCCCTACAGCGATTGTTTTTGTTTTGTAATTCATGATTATGTCATGATTATATTGAATAATAATAATTTTTATTATATTATTATAAATTTATCATGAAAAATTAAGTCACAAAATGTTAAGAAATATCATAGAAAATGATAATAATATATTATAAATATATTGAATATGTTATTATGATAATAAAGGATGTGAGAGGACATAATATGATATATTTAGTTATGATTGTCAATTCGAAGGAAGATGAAAGAAAATAGAAGATGATAATAGAAAGTTAATATTTACTTTAATCGATATTCTTCATCTTCTTTCATTTTCTTCTTCGATTCGATTTGTTTTGCTAATTCTTTCTTATTATCTTCCTCAAGCTTAACCTAAACAAAACAAAATAAAACCATATTTATTTATTATTATTATTATTATTTTATTCGTTTAAAGCATCTGCGAAGCATAGCTTAAGTTAGATGTCCATTAAATAATAATATATTTTCTACCTTTTTGTCTTGTTTTTCTCTTTCAAATGCAATCGCTAAGTCAATTCGATCCTTTTCTAATCTTTGCATTTCTTTCAATTCTTCATCTTCAAGCTTCTTCTTCTCTTCAAGCTTCCTTTGCTGTAACAAACAAACACCATCAAATAAAATGAATAATTAATACTAAGCGTCATATAATTTCATATTATTATTATTATTATTATTGTTATTGTTATTATTATTATTATTATTATTGTTATTATTATTATTGTTATTATTATTATTATTATTATTGTTATTATTATTATTATTATTATTATTATTATTATTATTGTTATTATTATTATTGTTATTATTATTGTTATTATTATTATTGTTATTATTATTATTATTATGTCTTTATCCAGGACCTAGGTAGCATCGTTATTATGATTATAATTATGATTGATATGTTAAATAATGAAGTAGAATGATGAATACCTCATTTGCTCGTATTTGTTCTTCCAATGCTTTGGCTTGTTGTAACTAAACATCGATAATTGAAAGTAAATAAAAGAGTAATAATAATTATTATTATAAAAAAATTATAAGAGAAATTATTCATATCTTGTTCATATAATGCTTGCTGTTTGAAGTTTTCGAAATTTATATTTAAGAAAAAAAAATGATGAATTATTATTGAAACAATCAATTGGAGGAATTATCATAATAATAAATCACATTGAAGACAATTATGATGATTAAATTTTAGCAAACGATTATTAAGATTTACTTGAAGCGCTTTCGCTTTAAGGGCTCGTTCATCCAATGGCTCATTGTTTTTCCCTCTCAAGTTGCCAGCAGCAGCCATGACGAGCAACTCTTGAGGAACTTGACCAGAAAAAGGATTATTTAGATTTTGATTATTAAATAAGGAAGGTTGCTGCGGCTGCAGTACATTCATATTATTTTGATTATAATTTCTTTCAGAATCGAATGAATTATTATTGTTATTATTGTTATTATTGTAAATATTATCATAATTACTATTATTATAATTATTTTGATTCACAAAGTCGGTCTGGTAAGGGTTTGTTTGTATTTGATTGCTTATCATGTTAGAGTTGTAATCATTAGCTACTGGTTGAAATGCTGGTTTAGGTGGCGATGATCCCAACTGCTGGAGATTAAAAGCTTTTTGAATTTGTCGATTTCCAACTTCTAATGTTTTCCTTACAGGCAACCCCAGAGGACCCATGACCCATCCTGGATCTTCAATAATACTACTTAATGGCGCTTTTTCAGGTGACAGTTTCAAATTGTTTTGCATAGAAATAGCCGATGAAGTGGTTGTTTGTTTCTGATGTTGTTGGAACTGTAAAGCTCGTGCATATTCTGCTTGTTTCGCACGTTTTTCGGCTTTTTCATCCATTACTCCCATACCAATTCCATTCGAGTTTCCACCACCTGCTCCATTGGAAGAATAATCATTATTTTGAATAGAACTATTATGACTATTACTATTATTCGGTTTGGATTGGAATTTATTTTGCATCTGATTATTAAGAAAATTGGCATATTCATTTTGTTTTGCTTTTTTCATCGCTTTTTCTTCGTCTTTATTCACAGAATTGTTCGAAATCGGATTAAATCCATTATTATTATTGTTATTATTATTTGTTGAGTATGATCGGTTATTATGCGAATCATTCATATTTGAGACCATTTGTTGCTGTTTTAATTCATTGGCATATCGCATTTGCTGATCGCGTTTTCGAGCTTTCTCATCCACACCGCCACCGCCTATACCGCCTATACCACCAATACGTGTGATATCACCTCCATTTCCATTGAATTTATTATGATCGTAAGCGGATGGATTATCTTTGTATTGGTTACTTGTCTGCGACTGAGAATCTAATTGATTATATTTTTGTTGGTCTAATTGTCTGGCATATTCCTGTTGAAGCTGAACTTTTCTGATCCTATTCGCATCATTATTATTAGGATCAATTCCAATACTTGCAATTCCACCATTATTGTATTGAGAGGGTGGAGTGGCTATATGATTGGATTGCTTTTGTTGTAATGTCATTTGTTGATTCAATTCTTTCGCATATTCCATTTGGCGAGCTCGTTTGGCAGATTTGTCTTCTTCCATTCCGATACTATTTAATCCTGTTCCTTCAACTGATCGACCTGGTATTGATTGTTGCTGCGGCTGATAAATAGGATGTGCTGTTTGAGATGGCAACGAAGGGGGTCCCATATTTGATTGTTTCATGAATTGTGTTTGTTGTTCTAATTGTCGAGCATATTCAAGTTGCTGTTGATGCTTCTTCATTTTTAGAGCAGCCTCATCTCCTCCGATATTGGCTATACCAGCAGTTGTAGAATTCGTATTATCTCTTTGGTTATTGTTATTATCATTATTATTATTGTGTTTGAAAGAATCGCTTTCATGATATGCTATTTGAGATCTTAATTGTTGAGCATATTCATTTTGTCTCGCTTTTTTATCATTTCGATCAAGCTCAGCACCTAAATTCTGAGAAGGATTACTATAATTTACTGGATTGGGAATATTTGTCTTATTATTGTTTGTATCATATTTATTATTATTATTATTATTATTATTAATTTTCAAGCGATCATCATTTAATTGTGGACTACGTCCAAAATTATTGTTATTTCCATTATGATTTATTGCTGAATTAATATTCATAACAGGGACTGAAGAATTAGGTTTCGAAGATATTTCAAGCATTCCTAATGATTTAGCATAGGAATACTCTGATAGAAATCCCTTTGAAGCAAAATCTTTCAAATAAGCTTTTTCAAAAGGATCTCCAGGCTGGCTTTTTACTTCATTTGATATTTCAGCTTTATTATAACTTACTGATGAAAATTTATCATTATGATTTGTTTCATTGTTATTTTTATTATAAATATTTCCATTATTATATTGCTTGTCGTTATCATTAAAATTGTTGAATGACACGCTAGCATGTGTATTATTAGATTCCGTGTTGATACCTTTGTTATTATTAGAATCATTAGCAGATGCTGAATTTGAATTTACATCTTTATTTTTTTCAAAAAATATTCTACGTTTTTCTTCCAATAATTTATTTCTTTTTTCTACTGCAGACATTGTGTGGGATTGTGATGTATTGTCCGTTTCTGCTGAAGGATTGACATTTGCAATATTTAGTACGCGCTGTTGTTCAAGAGCACGAACATAAGCTTCTTTCGCCTTTTTTCTTTCTTCTGCTGTATCACTCATTTGTATAACTATGTAATCTTTATTTTTATTTGTAAACGTATTATATATGAGGAATAGGTTAACATCATATTTGATACCACATCAATTATCTGAGATAATACTGTATCTTAATCAATAATTGGAGAAAATATAAAAATCTCTATCACAAATCGATAAATCTATTATTGTCAAATTGTCATAATTATTTTCATTTAATTTTATTATTTCTAATTGTGTTATTATGCCGTACTTACAAAATAACTGATGGAAAACCAAACTCTAAATAATGATGAAGATGACGATGGTGATAATGATAGCGATGAACCAGAAGACGAGAGTTCAAAAAGCAAAATATGTTTTAACTAATAGTTTCTGGTTATTGTTATCGATCATTGATCATTGACCATTTCCAATCTGCAAAAACAAGCTCCAAACGAATTGCTCACACATAGGATTGAAGTAATAACAAATGAGCAATGTATCTAGTGGACGCATGTGTTTTATTCATAATTATAGTACCACCAAAAGCAATAATTTAAGTATATATATATCATATATCCCCCCGGGCAATTCAACCGTTTCTATTTTATAACCATAAATTACGGTACAAACGCCAATTCATACTCGTATAATTACTGTTTTGAACCATTGAATTAAGGACAGTATTGATATTAATAAAGCATGTAATGGTGAGCGATAGGTTGGGAAAATTGATCTTATTGGTGTAGAGGACTTACTAGGCTTGATTTGAATCGAAAATAAAAACAAAATAGATTGTTTTCCAGCGGATGATAATTGCAAAATTTTCTCAAATTATCTCAATAATGAAAACTATTACATGACTAGTATAATAATAATATAAAATGCCAAAAATTATAGTTCCAAAATAATTAACACATCAAATTGATAAAATATTAACTCAATCTACTAAAAAAATATACTATAAAAGACAAACATTACGACTGAAACGATATTCGATTATCAATTGATCGTAATTCATTTTGAAATTTGTTCACATTATTTAAATAATCGTCAGCATTGGCACGATGAGGTTGAGGAGGAATAGTCGAATAATTGAAGGAATTATTCGATTGATTTTGATTAAAAAATGATTGGTGTGCTGTTGTATTTATATTATCACGTATACTAGATCTATTGTCAATAAATGATTCATTAGGAAACCTGCTCGCTTGTGGTGGCAAACTCTGATTTGTTCTATCATTATTATTAGGAGGGTTATTTAATAGTCTTGATTGGTTTCTGCTGTTATTCATTAATTGGTTGAATATTTCAATTGATTGACGAACAACATCAGCATTATTGATTGAATGATCTATCGATCCATTCATAGTTTGAGATGGATTAAAGTTTGATTGGATATTATTATTATTATTATTATTGTTATTATAAGTACTATTATTGTTATTATTATTTGTAACATTATTGGAAAGTATAGGATTGAGAGTATTATTGTTAGTGCCAGAATTATGAAATGAACGGTTTGTTTGATGAGGAATGTTTTTTGAAGGAGATATTGAACCAGGAATTGGGTTTTGTATGAATCCAGAAGAAGATGAGATAGGAGCTGTTCCTTGAAAATCATTATTATTCATTTGATTATTAACAGGCTTTTGACGAAGAGGAGAAAATTGGGCATTTATGCTTTTCCGTAATGTAGTTGCTTCATCATTTAGGGTAGGCATACTGGATGAAACTTTGATAGGTGATGCTCTATATAACGAATCAATTTTTCTATCATAGCCAAACTTTGTTGCATATGATGCAAGTTCTTCGCGTAGTATCTTCATTTCAGTTTTATGTTTCGATTGGATTGACATAATTTTGTTTTCATAGTTTTCTCTCTCATCAAGCAACTGCTTTTCAAGCAATTCAATACGTATCGATTGCTCTTTTATCAACAAATTAAGATTGGAAATTTCTCGACTGAACGTAGGAGAGGTTTGTTCTTTCATTTCTTTATTAAAATTGGAATATTTTTTAGGACTTTTATTTCTTGAATTATTAGTCATATACGAACTGTTCACTTCATCTAACATCGACTTTTCTCTAGATGTCAGTCTTCCTGCTGTATAGTTCAGATTCGAAAAATTATTCTCATCAAGTAATTCGGTATTTTCATGAGAAGTTGTATTTTCTTGATTAATTTTACTATATAATTCTCTCCAAAACGAACTTTCATGAACTCCAATTAAATCTTTAGAATAAAATTTTAAATGAAAAGGAAATGCAGGCAACTGTCCCTCAGGTGGCATCGTATTAAATGGCTCGGATAAGTCTCTAGTAATAATCATATTAAGCAACAGCTTTGCATATGCATTTCTCTCCTTTCGCCAAACTGGATTTCCTCCTATCGCTGTTAATTTCTCAACCCATTTTTCTAATAAATAAGATTAAGTATTTTATAATCCTAGTATCCCAGTGACAAAAACAAGAATGCATAATAAATAATAATATAATAATGTAATAGTTACCAGTTCTTATTCGATGTGATTTAGGTAACACTCTGTAACACTTTTCAATTTCTTGAAGATATTTGTAAAAAGCACGTTCTGTGTTGTGAGTTCTCTCATCAGTAACCAATTGTTCAGCGAACGAATTCATGAGCTTTAGAGCTTTAGACTTTATAGTCTATAATTTTAGGCTTAAGGCACCGCTGTGAAACTACAGGACGCTTGATAAATAATATTTAAGATCAGATGATGTTAAAATTATACTGACTGTACAATTAGTTTATAATGTTTTTAATTTATCTCAACTTTTTTGCACATTTTTTTGTTTTTTATTGTGGTATAAATGTGTAAAGTAACGGCTAATTTTAAGTTATTTATTTAACTAATTAATAACCATATCTATTGCTTAATGTGTGTTTTGTAATATAAATATACAAAATATTTCTAAAGATCAACTGGAGTACAAAAGTAACAATTAATTAATTAATAATCTTCTCCTTTTCTCCCTATAAGTTATCCCGTATCCTATATATTATTATCCAAATGCTTTCAGAATCTTCAGGAATTATTGAAATTGGATTCGAATTGGTGGATTGGCTATACAATAAAAAACGGTTAGTTGCGCATTTATTTCCAAAATCCAGGAAATCCAAAATCCCTAAAACCAAAATAACATAAATTGATATCTTATTCGGTGTTGCTAGAAAACAAAATAATATTAATTACCTGTGCATTGTATCACTAAGAAATTTACTACACTGGTAAATATTGCAACTTTATTACAGTACGATGGGTTAATTAGGGAAATTTTAAACAATCTATATTATTAATATTATATAATTACATAACTACCGGTTGTTTTAATGTGGGAGAAAAATGGGAAAGAAATCGGAAAATCCGGAAATTAAAAAAATTCATAAAATCATATTTTTAATTAAAGTTACTTTCAAATCAAACTGATCAATACTGTAAAAATCGTAGCCATTCATTTCTTCTATGAGCAATTTTAATGCACGTGTATCTCAATGTATATTTCGAGTCCAACAATTATTGGAAGAGCACAAAGTTACTGGATCTTCTGTATCATCAACTTTATTAGATTCAGTTGATCACAGTTACAATGACAAGTATATTTTGGCTGAAATGCTTACAAGAGTATTAATTGCGAGCGTTTTGAATACATTATTGTTGTTAAACTTAACTTTTTCTTTCTTATTTATTGCAAAGGATTGGAGAGCAGGTAAACAACAATCAACCAACAACCGTTGATAAATTAACTTAACTATTAAATTATTTATATGTAATACAAAGTAAGAAACTTCTTGATATTTATTAATATGTAAATACTATACAAAGGTGGTAAAACAGTTTCATTACAGTTGAAAGCAACATCAACATGTATATTTCTCAAGGAAATCAAACATGAAGTCGTCGATGCTTCTCGAGTAGAGACGGAGAGAACAATTAATTCATTGTTAGAGGAGAAAATCACTACAAAAATTGTAACAACAATAACAGCGTATGAATATGAATATAAAGTAGATTATGAGTTGATATTATACTCTGGTGTTGGAACTAATCAAAAAGAGCGATTGACTTTGATAAAGCAATCTCTCAAACGAGTCTTAGTGACTAGATGTAAAGCTTTACCATATTCAAGCAGTACTTCTGAAGACCCATCAACTAATATAAGCTGGCTCATTGATAACTGTTCTGTTTCTGACTCAGAGTTCACTATTGATCGATTACATTCGAAGTGTTTCACTCCGTCCAATAACAACGAGATAAGCCAAGCTTTACGGAGTTGCTCTGATCTATTCGATTGGTCTAAAAAGGTTGAAAATGTGTTTTGGAAATTAATATTCGATGTTCAAGAGGATTTTCCTGGTGATGGTGATAGTCCTCATTTGGTTTGGGATGCAGATTCAGTGTTTATTCCCATTTCTCCGTTAATGTTGAATGATAATAATGGTTATGCTGTTGAGAACGATAGAGCTGTATCCAGTTCATCCAATTCTACTGGAATTAAAATAGCTCCATTCCCACCATCAAATGTAACTTTTGGTAGCAATTTATTACATGGAATGTTATCAGAACATTTAAGAAGTTTGCAGGAAAAGGTTTCTGAACGAGAGAAGTCATGCTCTAAATCAACTCATAACTCCATTTTCACCAAAAATGAAATGAAAATCTTAGTATTAATGAAGCATTTACTAGATCTTAAGGTTATGTATCATGAAAGTATAGCATTTATTGAAACGACTATACGAAATCAGCTAATCTCAGCGATCGGCAAAGAAGTCAGTTCATCCGATTTCTCCGATTACATGATATTCCATAGCCGATTACTTTTTAAAGAAAATTTTCAACCAAAACCATTTAGTTACTCTATTCGCCGTTCATTAACTCATTCTCCAGAAGGTTTAATTCGCATTCAAAAAGGTGGTTGTGGCAGTTCCTTCACGCCATCAAAATCAAATGCAACGAATAATCTCATTTACTCTATTTCAACTTCTTCAACCTCAAATGAATCACATGAGATGTCTTTTCCAATTAATGCTTCTACAAAAATACGATTTTGCGGAGATCGCTATTTGCATGCAATCCAATGTCACAGTTTTTCAAATGAGCAGTTGAAGTTGTCATTAGTGGCTCAAGCCAGACAATTTTCAAGCTTTATTGTGATTATCGGTCGTATCGTTTCAGCTACATTATTTGAACCAAAATGTGGATTTATTGTTCAAAACAAAGATGAAATTACAGTTCCATTAGAGTTAAGTCGTATTCCAACTGCGAAAGAATTCCGTGATGCTATCGAATCATTGTCACCTGAACAGCAACGATTTGCAACATCATTCCGAAGCATGCAATTGGAAAGCACTTTATTCGCGATATGTGTGATTCAAATCAAACCACAACTTGAAAAAGCACTTAACTTACCATTAGATAGCTTGACAAAAGAAATCCGATTAACACAAGACCTGACAGAGCTTTTCATAAAATATCAAATTCCAACTGACCTTTTATCATATCCTAAATATGGCAATGATGAAAACAATAATAACTCTACTCATAATAATAATAATACGATATTACATTCGCAAGATGAAACAGCAGCAAATAATAATACAATCATTAGTGTATCGAATGCATCAGTGGCATTGGCTGCTGTTAAAAATCATGTGAAATCAATCCAGTCGATTATTCAGGATTCTAAATTGAATGAAATCGAAGAATCAGTTTATAAAATAGCTAATTTTTCATCATATGTAAAATCGGAAATTGAAGAGCAGACCAATCTGTTGGGTGTGTTGGCATCAGAAGAAAGTTCTTCGTTAAGATTGCAATCGCAACAGCTTGCTCCCCGCTTAGCTACTCGAGGGGCATCAAGGTCAAGTTTCTTCTCTGCTATGCCTTCTCCACCACAGCTTTCATTTGATTCATTTGCCACACTAGCAGAATCTGGAACTATCGCATTGTCAAAGGCTTCAGAATTCACTTCTAATAAACCAGTGCTTCACAAATCAGTTAGGAAGATAAGTTCAACATTGGGTGGCAGTAAAACGCCTGGAACTAGTACTGAGAGTGGTAGCAGTACTAGTCTATCGAAAAATAATAATAGTAATAATAATAATAATAATAATAATAAATATAATAATAATAATAATAATAATAATAATAATAATAATAATAATAATA
>VKHH01006690.1:0-16338 GCA_015144975.1 Epipyxis sp. PR26KG | reverse complement strand
TAGTTACATTTATGGTGTGCTAACAGCAACTATGTTTAGATAGATATTGAGCCGAAGAATATCAAAATACTTAACACTGCTGTATTAAAGTAACGCACTTATTGCAATATCTTAACTTGATGATGACAACGTGGATACTGAATCGGTGATATTTGAAAGTATTTTTGACAATTTTCTCGGAAATTTCAAAGTATATTCCAGTTTCCTACCATCAAAAGTTGTCGATCCCATAGTTGGTAATGTGCTGCTGGATTTATAGAATGGTGAGGATGAATGCTATAGTATATATACCATATGCGTGATGATGTGAATCTCTGCAGTATATTAATTATTGAAAAATTGTTTCGTGTGGAATTATCCACTTCACTTAAACGAAGTCGTATACTGTAGTTGGCATCAAATTTAGTGAATGAAGAGCATGATACTATATTCATCCTGTATCATGTTTGCTTTAGGATTTAATTATGCATTATCTGCTGTGGATAATGAGAAACAAAACTGCACCGTTTCTCCTTTTATTGTTCAACCAATAGAGGGATCATCCTTTGGGGCAATTGTGAAGAATATAGATTTAGCTACAATTGCTGACACTGAGTTTGCACTATTGGAGTATTATTTGCTGAAGTATAAAGTTCTTTCAATTCGTAATCAAAGCAGTTTGAGTGTTGAAAATCAGAGGATTTTCACCCAACGTTTCGGACCTTTGCAAACTCATATTGAAGCACCAGCTCATCACCCACAATATCACGATGTTAGCTTGGTATCAAATATTCGCAGTAATCAAACAGGAGAATCTATTGGTTTAGGTAACTCGAATGTTTATTATTTTCACACTGATTTGTCATGGTAAGTCTGGAGGTGCATGTTAGTAAATTCTATAATACTCCAATATGATATAATTTATAAAATCACTAAGCCACTTTAGAATCCGTATTAAAGTTTTGAGATATCAGATCAACTTATAACTGAATATTTGCAAGCTTTTACTATTGATATGTTTTTCTGTGATGTTTTTAGGTCTGAGATTCCAAATAAAGTAACATTTTTAAAGTCTGAAATATTGCCATTAGAAGGTGGTGACACTATTTATGTTGATACACATGCAGTATATGATAATTTACCTTATTCATTAAGAAGAAAATTGGAAGGGCTAACTGCGACGTTTTCTTGTTTGAAATATATTACTTCTGTTCGTGGTGAAAATGAAGATTCGAATCGGAAGCTTAAGCAAGGCTCTTCTCATCCAATATTCACCACTCACGGAGTTACTGGTAAAGCCTTATTATAATTATCATACTTCACTCATTATTAGTAGGTCAAATGTATTATTCATTCCTATGATAGGTCGCAAAAATGTGTTTGCTAATCCAGGTCATACAGTACGCATCAATGAAGTAAGTGAAGAAGAATCAGATGAACTTCTTTCACAATTATTCCAACAATTAGATAATCCTACTTATCAATATATTCACAAATGGGTTGAAGGAGAAGCTGTTTTATGGGTATGGTTAATTTCATATATTATGACATTTCTTTGTCCAATGATTATTATTATTAGGAAAAACAATATTATTTTATTAGGATAATCGTGCTGTTCATCATAAAGCAACTGAAAAGGCAAAAACACCTCGAAAACTTATCCGTACCACCGTCACTGATGTTGGTCCTCCATTCGAGCATTTGGATGTTCATTATAGTCCATTAATTTTTCCTTGTGATGATACAACAGATCTTCTTCATTCGTCTTCTGTCACTGAATTCTCATCTGAATTATAATAATAATAATAATAATAATAATAATAATAATAATAATAGAAGTTTATTTCCTTATAGCTAATAATATAATCTTATATTCGTGATGGTCATTACAGGCATTTATTGGTTACACTTTTACTGTTACTGTGAGCGGATCAATACCAGTGATGTGTTCTGCTGGAAGGTGTTTACTTATCATAACATCTTTGTTTGTCAAGTACCGGTAGGGAAGGTGTTAATTAATGAAAAAATAAAACTTTCTCGTAAAAGGGATTAAATCATAGTCATACAGTAACTTTTCATAATCACATTTTGTAAAAAAATATTAAACGACTTTTACAGTTTTTCTATTGCTAAAATCGTGAATAATTCCACATTTTGAAGCAAATAATAATTTGTTGATTCCGGGGTTAAATCAAGTCGCATGGTTTTGAGCTTCGTATATTCTTATGATGTAAAGAATAACATATTAAAAAAGAAAACATCATGATTCCATTT
Source organism: Epipyxis sp. PR26KG (assembly GCA_015144975.1). Classification (NCBI taxonomy): domain Eukaryota; class Chrysophyceae; order Chromulinales; family Dinobryaceae; genus Epipyxis; species Epipyxis sp. PR26KG. Next base: position 14,085 of record VKHH01006690.1, on the reverse strand, counting down.
CTGTCACACCTTGTACTAATAACTTCAATTTATCCATTTCACACTAATATAATAATAATAATAATAACAATAATAATAAAATTAATAAATTAACTAGAAAAACAGAAGAATCAATAGTCATATGAATCGGAAAGATGAGAATATAAATAAGAGTTAATCTATTCATCCAAAAGTGTAAGTCAGAAAAATGGTGCTATTAATTATATGAATTACCTGAACATTTTCAATTGTATTTCTGACAAGCTCGACTCTTTCTTTGATTGTCATTTCTTGTTGATGTAACTATAATCATACGAATTAATTGTAACTTATTATCATTTAAATAAATAAAAATTATAAATTAGTTTATGTCATGATGAGAAACCTATAATAATAACAATAATAATATAGGAATTAAAATACCTCACTGTTTTTCTTGTCTTGATTTGTTAAATGAGAATTAATTAATTCTTTCTCTTCTAATAATAATGATATTTTGCTATCAATTTTATTTTTTTCACTGAGCAAGTGATCAGTCGCTACAACAAAGTAAGTTAAAATAATAATACAATATAAAATATTATATAATTCAGTTTGGCATTGTAACATGAATTCTAGTAATATCATCATAAAAAGCAGAAAACATAATAATTATGATAAAAAGCGTGGAAGGGGACATCATACATCATAATTCCATATTCAATCGACCCATTTATATTATCATACTAATTATTTGTTATTATTAATTTATCATAAAAAATACCATCTTTAATTTTCTTCTTTTTTGAGATTAACATGTCTTGTTCTAATAAAAACTCTTCTAATTCATTGTGAAGGATTTCATATCGCATCTCACATGATTTTAATTGACTGACATATCTAGATCGAGATGATGATGATGATGATCGATTATTGTCTGAATGATACGATTGATTATTACGATTATTTTGATTATTGTCATTATTACTATTATTTGAATAATGCGAATTTTTATTTTGTTTATTTTGACGAGATGGACTATGAGGGAAAACATCTTTTAAATTCGAAGCAGAACCACTCATTATCTAATAAATTAAATTAAGAAATAGATCAATAATATTATAAATGATAATATGATATTAAATTAATGGACTGTTTGGGAAAAATGATTATTATCAACAGATATGTTCACATTCTCCAATGAACTTTATTATTAATTATCTTTAAAATATAAATATGGTACAGTATGAAATAGATACAAGTATTGTATTATAATTTACCTGTGATTTTTGATTTGCAAATTGATCAATTAAATCTTTAAGTGATTGATTCGTAGCTTTACTATCAATTCGTACCCTAAATACGATATTTTATGATAGTAAATACAATACAATACAATATTAACCGTTAAAATTCTAATTTTTGATAATATATTGTATTGCAGTACCTGCAATATGGACATCCTCTGTTGTTAGTGTTGCTCTTTGCTAAATGCATTTCGATACAGCTTTTGCAAAAAGTGTGTCCACAAGGAAATAGTAGAGTAGGTGTATGGGTTGGTGATACCATAAGTTCGAAGCAAATTTTACAGGTGTAAGAACCTAATTCAGCTTGCAAAAAATCTTCCATTTTGCTTGCAACAGCTTCTCTTAAGCCTTCACCTCTACGATCATTATCACCAAGTTCAAGAAGACTTTGCTCCATTTCACGTTTAACTTCGTCTCTAATGTGAACTGTTAACTTCTCAGTTAATCTTGACAAAAACATATCTGTGGACTCAGCTGTCTCAGCTGATGATCTTTTCAATGTCATTTCACCAACTTCCGCTAGTTTGCTTCTTCCTACAGCACGAGATTACAATATGCTATTATCAAAACTATATTAGGAACCTGCTTAGATTGATTAAACCTCCAATATTAGCATTTGTTCTTTTGTTTGTCTGTTCAATTTGCAATTGTCTTGGTTGAAACACTTCTTGTGAGATCTCTTCCTGCAACAGCGATATCTCCCTCTCTGAAAGCCATTTTTTCTTTCTCTCTTCTAGTAAAGCCCGCTTATTCATCATATTAGTTTGGCTATTCATTTTTCATTCTCAATCTTCAAGCTAACTCACATTTTTCACATTCACACTATTATTTTTTGATTTTTTGGTACATTATATGTAACCGGTATCCGGAATAATTATAAGAAGCTTTAATTATATTAACTTCTTTATTATTTAGTGCTTGCATTGAAAAAAAAACTTATTAGAAGAATAGAAATGATAATAATAATGCAAATTTAAGAGGGCTCAAATCGAGCAGTGAGTTGGCGAGCAGTGCCTAAATGAACAGGCTTATATTTATTTTGTACTTTGCACATTGTCAAATTTTTCATTATTTTGTCAACCAACAAATCTCTCAGCAAGCGCATGAATATTGTTCAAGGTATCGTAGATGAAAACACTAATTTGAATATGAAAAATATGTCGATAGGCCAAACTTTAAAAAGGTACGGTTGTGTTGTATTTTATGTTTATGCTTGTCTTTATGTCTTTATAAGTATATTTTAGTATTGTTGACGTTAAATATGTATAAGTTAGAGCCTGTTACGTTAAATTAAATTTAAGTAAGACATTTCTGCCTGAAGATGATGATACTGTAAGCATTTTGTTCTAACTTTTTACATTTATAAGGGTCCTTTTCTATATATTTATATACCTTTTTAGCCTATCGACTTAACAACCAGAAGATTTGATTTCTTATTATTATCCTCTTCAATATCAATTTGTAAGTTGCACCACTAATGGTTTTGGAATTTGGAATAATACTATATTTTAATTTATTTATCCAAAGCATTAATGAAATGAAACAAGATGGCGTATTAGTTGTGTTTAATTATTTGTTTGATATCTTATTTGATGGTGGCATCGGTTTATAACAGACAAATATTATGAAAAAGGGAATTACCGTATAAATTAAGTTGAAATATTTCATTAAAATATTGTCCTTTATGGGTATTTAATTTTTTTTGGTCGAACAAGAATTTCTAGTGAAGTTATTATATTTTTAAAAATCTTCAAACTTAACACTTTTAAGGCAATATGGCTTGTGCATAACCGGTACAAAGGTAACTTACATGCTGTAAAATGTATAAGGATATAAACAAGTACTAAAGGAAAAGTATATTAGAATTAACTTTTTAAATCATTATCTTTTATAAACTTTTTCATCAAACAAAACATTACAGTTTTCACTATTTTATCATTGATCACAGCATCCTGGTATCATCTCATTATCTCATGAAATGGTCAACAATTTAAACAACCTTCCACACCATGATTGTGCCATCTACTCTCCCAACAGAAACAATTTGAGCGACTTCACTGGAACCCTTTGAAGAAGCGCTAAATGTAGTCAAAACTGCACCATTTGAATGAAAATTGACTTTGCTTCGAAGAGTTGTTGACGTAACATGTGGTCCTCTACATAATAATAATCATAAAATGAAGAGATATTTTCAATGTATTATTATCTTTACCTATACACAATCATAGATCCATCGTCATATCCAGCACAAACTAAGCCAGAATTAGAATTTTTACAAACAGTCTGAGCACTTAGAATGCCACCTTCAACCACTGCCTCCTCTTCTCCAGGCCCACGAGTTGTATTGGACATATCTACACCAGCATTGTATGATATACCTCGCACTTCCGGTGCACCCGCTGAGCTCACAGTAGCCCATGCGGTGGTTTTCATAACTTCTAATTGAGTAATATCTTGAATCTTACCAGCAGCATGCTTCCTCATGCCTATAATAACCATCATCATTGATATGATAATAACATAATCAAGGCTTAGTTTATAAGCTTTTAAATATTTGTTTACAAAGTTTGAGTGTTATACGAGACTTGAAGGGTCGATATTACAAGAGAAATATAAAGAAACAAACTGAGAAGTGTTACAACTAACTCAGTTTATCGAATAATGATGTTTTTGAGATCAATCAGATATCAAAATTTCTCAAAAAAAATCGAAATTCAATAACTATTATCATTTATATCATATATAAGATACAATCACACCATATTATTGAATTATCAGAGTCATACCTGCTGATGCAGCACCACTCAACTCGAAATCAAAATAATTAACTTCAACTTTAATGTTATATTTTGCATTATTTGTTCCAAAAGTTCGAACAAAGCGTGAACTAGTTGAGAAATCCAATCCCACGACTGGTGTGCCAGTTGGATGAGCTAACAAAAATCCTAATGGTCGAAACTCCTAATCACATAATAACATACAGTGACAAGCCATTAATTACCATTATAGAAATAAAGCAAATAAAATAATAAAAATATCGAAAAATCATATAATATTATCATATGATTATTTTTTATTGGATAGAACTTACTTTTGCATCAGTAGAAGGTTCCTCAGGCAGTTGATAAATGTATACATTCCCATCCGTTGATGCTGCAGCCACTACTTGCTTGTTCGGAGACAGTCTGATCATATTAATCGCTCCAACTCCGATATTATGGATCTTATCAGCCACAATCATCTATACAACACAATCATTAATACAACATAAAACAAATATGCGATTTTATTACATTTCAGTTTATTTTACTTGTACTATAGGAGGGCATACGTCATACACTGGTATGTCAGAATCATAATATGAGGGCATATGTCATATACTGGTATGATATTATGATAGGTGGAAATATAATAATATGATGAGACTAATGACTATTATTACCTGATATGCCACAGGGCTCGCTTGACTCTCACTGGATTCAGTTGGTGTACAATTAACGATTAATATTGCACCACTATTACCCTTGTCAACCGTATGTGTGATTCCCACCAATAATATCGAGTCGGTATAAAAAGCACAACTTGTTGGGACATGCGATAAAGCTAATATTCCAGCTAAATTCTTCCCGGATGAGTTAGAAACGCTACCAGCTGCACTATTACGAATCGATAAACTCTTACTATATTCATCATATCCAGCATCAATGGTGAATGCAGTCACATCCCATAGACGGACCACTTTATCGCTTGATACGGTAACGAGCAAGTTCGGATCTGTGAGATGCGTGGTGATACCATTTACAGTACTGGAGATCCCTTCTGCTATAGATTGGACACTATTTGAATCAGTTGAAACTAATAGCAATGCACTTGATGATAAACTCAATAAAATACGTTTATTTTCAACATCAGAACTAATCGCTGTGACATATGAGTTGATATGTAATGATGATGAATTAAGACTACTCAATCCACATGTATCAACACTTCGGTTGAAAATAGATTCAAATGTAATGAAAAACAATAAATTACTATTAATATCAGCATTTAAAACATTCCAGACCTTCACTCCATCATAAGAACCTGAAATGATCTTTTCTTTTGATGATTCAAATGTTGCTAATGCTGTGATTGCTTTATTATGTGTTCCTTGGAAATAGAAACTGCGATGTTTACCTTTCCAAAGATGGATTTTACCGTCTTTGTCACCAGTGATCGTTAATCCGTAATGAAAGAGACTTGCTAATGCAGTAATGGAAGATGCTTGACTATCGGAATGATAATTACCGTAAGTGCTCACAAGATTCGTTCCATCAATACGGTAAAACTTGATATTTCCATTCCCTGCTGTTGCGAGGTGATAAACGAATGGATCATGAGGTGTGTTATTCACAAGATCTGATGGTAATATCTTATCCAATTCATTCACACTCGCACCAATCGGAGCAATAAACGTTATTTGATTAATGTCACCACGACTGACTTGTGTGTTGTGAGAGTATGACCAACTGTTAGAATGATCATTTATGGACTTGAACACATGTAAAGTATGGAACTCGTCATTGCTCACGCATGCCAAAAACTTTGCATCATAAGAAAACTTCATCGCTTGAATGCAACCTGGGATAGACTCTTCAAGAATGTGAACTATTTCTCCGATGGGAGCAGAATATAATAATAATGAACTAGTACCAGTTTTATTATTATAATAACTAACACCAACTAATCTTCCATCAGTTGACACTGCTACTACACTCACGATACTGTCAGAGGAGTTATTTGTTGGTGACCAAACCTTTTGAGATGGTAATGGTCCTTTCGAACCGTCCAAAACCGCCGCCACTTTGCCAAATGATGTGACAATCTCACCATGTCCGCAATAATAAGCAGCTGGAATAATGGATAATGAAAGAGCGGGATATAGTCCATCCTCTTCCATTGGAATCACACTAGCAGCTGCGAAGTTATTTCCAACACCAACGATTGACTTCAAATTACATTGAACAGGATTCGATTTATTACTATTTGTATTATCATTATTACAAATATTTGTAAAATCAACCGTTGATTTCATAATGAAAGTATTGAAGAAATTTCCATTCATATCATTTGTGTTAAGAACAGGAACAATTTCTTTGATAATTCGATCATTCACTTTGAAGACATCTGGTTGTGTTGATTCTTTGAGTACTTTCCACTGGACTAATAGACGATCTGTCTTACCAATGGAGAGTAGATAGGAATCATCATGAGAGAAAACAACCTATGAAACCGAACAATTCGAAAGAAAATAAAAATAAAATACATTTGTACGAGAGTGGGTGTGGTTGATGGGAATCAATGAAGGGTATAATTGAAAATAATAACTTACTTTTGATATTCCACCTCGACTATGTGCAAGATATCGCTTGTTGGGTGAGAAGAAATCAATGGCAGGGTTACTAAATAACTTAATTTGACCATAATTATCACCTGTTGCAAGTAATGATTTTGTAGCTGATTGTGTGAGTGAAGTCACTTCTGGCAAAAATACATTATTTCCATGCGAAACAACAGGCTGAGGGAATACACCAACACAATTTATGCCATAGACACCTTGTCGGGTGAAATAATCCAATCCGAAACCAGCCAAATACTCGAATTTATCAGTGGGTGATTTAATAGGAGTAAAAGACAAAGTGTCCCAAATGACCACTTCATTCTTACTCATCGACACAATGAATTTCCCATCATATGTGATATCGATTGAATCGAGTGGATTCTCATGTAATGATGCCAGAGTGGAGATGGTTTTGAAGTTATTAAGTGCATCATAGACATATATGGACCCATCTCTGGTGCCTACATATAGCCGTGTACCATCCGGAGAAAAAGTAGTTGTAGTCACTAAATCAGCAGCCGTACTAGTCACAGCTAAGTAGATAATGTTGAGTTTACTCTACAGAAAAGCGTTAAAAAGATGATTATTACATAATAAAATAGTTATTATTCGATTAGGATGCATCCATGTGACCAATCCTATTAGATCTCAAAATTAATATGAACCATGTGCAAACCAAACAATCAGATACTCACCTGCAAATATGATAAAATCAGGAAATTTCCATTCAATTTGCGTGGTTCTGTTTTTGGATTGATTGGATCAAGATGAGCTGTGTTTCCTAAGCCTACTGCAATCAGTTGTCCATTCGGAGCGAAAGAAGCCGTATTGCCAATATCAGGTAATTCAATTGATGTGATGACTATGAATAATCACACAGTGCAATGTAAAGCAATAAAATCCATGTTATGATAATAATATAGCAGTATACTTATTTATAAAATAACTATCTGGATTTGAAGAAATGGGAATAATAAACAATTCTCCGGTTTTCATTCATTTTTCAATAAAGAATATTATTAAATCCTTCGCGTTTATGTTGAAACAAGACAAAATTTAGATTTAGAATTTTAAATAAACATTATTGTATCATAAGTCCAACAGTCAAATTGCAACTGCATTGCAATAAAAATGGTGTGAATTCCACTGGAACTGGGATGAAATCCTGAAACTCATTATTGGATGGGAGGTACAATAAGTTGACTAGTTACTAATCATATAGCTAGCTACTATAATAATAAATACTCTTCAATTGGTATAACGTTAAAGGTATACTTAACCGTGATAGTTAATCATACAATTAATTAGCAAGATAATTATCACGATTATATCCCCTTGTCACAACCTGGTGTTTGAAATGTAGCTTACTATTATAGTAGCATATGATTAACAAACATATGATGACAAATTTTTATTCGAGAAATAATGTAATCTGATTTAATAATAACAATAATCTTGAGATTATTGTTTTTGTTAAGCGTAAATCATTCTTATTTCATGAAATAGAACAATTCAAACTATAATAATTCATAATTTTATAATAAATATGATTATAATATTTTAATTATGATTTCATTATGATTATATTATATTATGATTTCTTACTTGTTTTCTTTGCAAGATCCCAAATACGAAGAATTTTATCAGCACCAATAGTAATACATTCATCTCTGAAAGGATGGCTACATAATCCACGTAATTCTGATCGATAATTACTATTGACTAATGGAACAATATTACCATTCACGTCAACAATTGTTCCATTCACATTTTGACCTGTTGGTACATCTAATTCATTGATTTCAGAAGCTGCTGTTGAATATAATATTTTATTTCCTAATTTATTGACAGATAATGATCTGAACCCATAGAATCGACCATTCGGATATAAGCCAAATAAATTGTTTTTTGATATATCATATAAATTAAATTCTGATGTTGGAGATAATTCACCATCTAATATACGAATGAAGCCATCTTTCCCACCTGTTACAATCTATACCATAACATAAAACCATAATTAAGTTGTTATTTTTATCATTATTATTTTATATTAACTAACCTTATACACAGGTGGTTCCTCTATTGTACCATCTTTATTCTTAATGATACAAATGGCTGTGATTGGTCCTTTGTGAATGGGATTAAATGCAGCTACTTTATTATCATTTCTGCTAATGAGACCTAATGAACCATCTGACATTCCGATAACAAACTCATTTCCAGTGCCTCCACCATCACTTCCTTCTTCAGCTACAGTTGGTTGTAACGGTAAAGAAGCTACACATAGCGTATTAGTTTTCTTAACTCCACTACCATAGGAACCTGACTTAACGTTGATCAATCCTTGGCTTGGGATGAATGAAAGCAACTTAAAATGACTGATTCCACCTTGCAACACACGGATCGGAGATGTCAATACAGACTCACTGCATGCTAAGGCGAGGATCTTCTTTGATCCACCAGCAGTACTAGCAATCAAAGAGCCATCACTCACGCGAAAGATTAGCACACTATGAATTGGATCCTATTATTTTAAAAATATTATTTAGATTATTTAAGAGAAATCATTCATAAAGTTATAATTGGATTTTGATACATACCTGTGCTGCAGCGAAAATAAATTGACCATTACTACTGAACTTCACGGCTGAGATACCGTTCACTTGACCACATGATATCGACTTTAGAATGACACCATCGGTATTCTTAGTTTCCCATATGGATAATTGAATATCACCTTCACCTTTACTCGCACTCGCTGCTAATCCAGATCCTAAATGTACATCAATCGCTGTGATCTCATCGATATGTGGCATAAAATATTTTTGTTGGTGCGTTAACTTGTCGTAAATCACTGCAATAGAACCAGCTGGATACAAGATGGACCCTTCATTTGTGTAATGCACAGCCGCTCTAGTCTGTCTTGTGGAACTACCATAAACCCAGTCCAATTGCAACTCATCACTTGGTATGGCAGATCCGATCTCAGTACCAAGAGCAGTTTTACATGATTGCAATGCATCCGATAATTTCAAACCAATTGCTGGTAACCATCCATTAACTATATCATATTTAGCAGAACCATCTAACACAGCATCAGCAGATACATTAGCAATGCGAGGCAAATGCTCTTTCAATCTACCAATATCGATGAAATCTTCATCTTCGCCACTGTCGTAAAGGACAGGCTTGGGAGGTTTCTTATTACCATCCTCATCTTCTTCCGGTTCTTCCACTACCTCCTCTTCTACTTGTCCTTCATCTTCTACGTCTGGTTCAAACTCATCCAAATCATAATTAACTTTAAAGACTTTAATTAGACCATCTCTTCCACCTGATGTGACTAATTTTGCACCGGATTCTTCAACAAAAACAGCTGATGATACCTTCCCAATATGAGCTGCAAACCCAACCACATCACTGTATGATATCTTCACATCAGAATAAGACACAGCTGGGACTCGATCAATCGCAACACTTCCATTCAATTGAGAGGAAACAAACAAATGTTGTGATCGATCAAATGCTAATGGTAAGCCATCTTGACTGACTGGCAAGTAAATCCCTTTGCAACTCTTCGTATCCCAGCTCAACGGACAAAAATTACTAGCCCATGTTATAGATTTGAGAATTTCCAATCCTGGTGGAGGAGGTGGTGCATTTGATTCACCATCTTCATCTGTGGCAACCACTGCGGCTGGGAATGTAATATCAGTCAAGTCTTTGCCAAAATTCCCAGCAGGTGACACATCCCACACCTTAAACTCTTTCTCATTGGTTGGATCAGTTAATAGAGAATAGCTAGAGCGGATATATAATCCATCACTGGAAAAGTCCACTCTTTGTGGTATATAGCCAGCTGCTGAAGTTCCAGAAAAACCGAATTTCCCTTTCAATGCCCATGTTGATCCAGTCTCACCCACAGTTTGATGATACACATACACGTTGCCATCGCCACTGCAACCAACCAGAGCATTTCCATCAGGGGAGAATCGTAATTCATGGTATGGCTTGGTAGTATCTTTAAACTCAGCTATAAATGTTAACTCTGGTTGAGTAAATAACTGAATGGTTCCAACTCGTGGACCAGAGGAAAGTGCGACAGCTAATGCTGTTGGGCTTGCGTCAATAGCACTTACACTACAATCGATTTTAAGTTGTTTAACTTGTTTACACGCGGTTCCTCCTGCATCTCCAGCTGTAGTTTGCCACAATCGAACAGTACCATCACCACCACCTGAAGCAAATCCATTCAGATTCGGAACACGACATAATGACGAAACCACATCTCCTTCAGACGGTAACAAATGACTCGTAACGATGATGCCTCCATTCATGTCTCTTCCAAGTATTTCTTGTTTCGTAACTTCCTCGGGTACATCTGCATCACCATCTGCAGGGAGTGGTTCTTCGCCATCAGCGGCTGGAACTGCTTCGACCGGTGGTTTAGGAGGAGGGGGTAGGACACCTCGAACAGACACCTCTAACAGCTCGTTTCCACTTGTAGCAACTAACACTTTACTCGCATCATACGGGAACAATGACAATGAGCGAATGTTAAATGAAGAGAGATTGTGTGCAAATATATCGAATGTAGCAGAAACAATCAATAATCGCGCAGTTACTATTTTCGGATCGCGTCTTGCATTGTTAGAAGCAACACTGGCATCGGAAGTTATCTGTAAAATATGATATAAAAAGTTTAAAAACTATTTTTATGATCTAAAAACTGTATTTATTACTTGATAAATGTTGATAACTCCATCTGCACTGCCAGAGACCAATGTTTTGCTTTTAGATTCGAAATCAATTGTGTTTACGGTACTCTTGTGACTTGTAAGTAATTGAGAACAAGTCCGACCTTTCCATAACAAAATCTGACCTTTTTCCGTGCCTGTCACGATTTCATCCACATTTTCAAATCTGGCAATGCTACTTACAGCAGCCTCCTTCGCATCTTTACCTAATGCTTGATACAAACCAATCTTTTCTTCATAAATTCTCATTCCATTTACACCCATGAAACTAACACCATCATCCACAAAGAAACGAACTCCTTTACTTGTACCGACTACAAACATTGACGATGTTCCTAAAAATTAATCATAAAAAACGTTAAACAATTATGATCATATAATGATAATTAACATGTACAATTTAATTTACCTGTCCATTTAATGTCCAAAACTTTTGTTTGATTAAAAGAATTATAGGAAGGAGCAAAGGAAGGGGAACATGGGAATAAAGCAACTGAGAATATAGATTTGCCTGAGTCGATGCTGTATACGTGAATGGTACTCACACTGTCAGCCAGTACAGCAAGAATGAGTTTACCATCCTTACTAACGTCAAGAAAATTCACACCATATGAAGTCAAAATTGTTCGTAGAACTGCAAAAGAACGAGCATCCCAAATAACAATTTTACTATTCGCACCATAAGGATTGGATCCCACAATGGATGCCTGGTAATTATCAGCTGTTATGATAAAATTTGATGATTTACTGTAATCCGCTGCTATAGTAGCTGTTGGATAAGGAATTATGATGTCAAAACAAGTAATAGGATAATCGTGATGTTCAGTGAATATAGATTGCGACCAAGAAACAGGTGCAGAAGGATCATCTTGAGGCTGCTTTTTTACAGAAATTAGATGATTTGCAGCTGTGTAAATGATCACAGCATTGGGTGCTTTTGGCTCTGTGACTTCTCCATCTTCTCCAGGTTCTCCAGGAACAGGTTCATCGATTTGAGCATATCTTGCACATCTTTGATGCAATACATCAGTAATTAGTTTATCATCAACTCCTCGTAAGATCTACAGCATAAAACATCAATAATCAATACTATAAGAATATGATTTGACTAATATCAGTTCGTTTAGACCTTTGTAGAAGTGGTCATTCCAAAGACCCACACAGGCTCAAACACATCTTCTACAGGATCAGTTCTTAGTGGTGTAGGTAACTCATCGGGCTTCATATAATCTGCTTTTGTTGCCCATGATGGTAAAGGAATTACCGGAGCAACTGATTTTTCAGACACTTTTCCTTCATCACTGTCTTCTTCCACATCTTCATCATCAGTTTTGGGTTTTTTCACTGGCTTGGCTGCAGCAATAGCTGCTGCAGTAGCAATGGCTTCAACCAAAGAATCATAATCTTGATTTGAAATTACACTCGAAATTTTGATCGGTTCATAAGCTTTCTTAGGAGCAGTTGATCGTAATGGCGGTGCTTGATTCAAGCTTGGCGAGATAGATTCAGGAGGCGCAATTTTCTCAACTTCCGGTGGGAATGATCCAACAACTTTCAACCAACTGCTTAATACAGGATGAGTACTGCAGTATGATTTAAATTCAGAAACTTGAAGTCTAGAATTATCAATACGATTAGTGCTTTTGAAAATTAGATCAACATATCCACCAATAACTAAATTGGTTGGGGCATTGAAAATTGCACTGGATTTGCTAGCTTTACCAAGACCTTTAACTACTGATCTTAATAAGAGATTTGATTCATCAAATGATAATGAACCGACATTGTCGAAGTCGTACGCATTAAAAGCAAAATAGATCTTGTCGATAGTGTCCATTCCTAAACAATGAAAAATTGCGATTACTGTATAGCATGATCAATGCACAATGAGAAAATGAAAATACCTGAAACAAGAGCTACAGTGATAAAGAGCTCAAGTGCATCAATTAAGCCGTTATTATCAGTGTCGAAACAATCGAATAATGCGCTTAACTGCGTGTCAGAGAAAGAATATGAAGTAGCAATGTAAGGTGCAGATATAAATATATTCTTGAGATCATCAGAAGTTAGACTCCAACCCTCTCCAAGTAAATTATATGAAGTCCATAAGCTTTCAATTGCTTCTTTCGGGAGATTTACAAAATCATGCAAACCATTTGATGGTGTTGGTGCCGAAAGAGATTGACCCATGCTAATGTAACAGGTTCAGTTGGAAATTTGAATTCAATTTGCACAATTGTTTTAGCTTTCACAGTTAAAATTAAATTTTTATCAGCATAATTTTTCTTTTTGTGATATCCGTTTCGTTTTTGTTCACCGTCTAATAATATAACAAACAACTATCGAAAATTAATTTCTTGTAATAATTTTCTTTCAAAAGAGAGAATAAAATATTATGCTTTCGATTCTTAAGCTTTAGTAGTTTGTTTAGTTTTAGGGGTCATTTTTTAACGTTCTAATATTAAAGGCAAATTACAAAACTTCTTTCAATAAATTAAAACGCCAAGCAAAGTATGTTCTGTAGCTGGTAGTTTAATTTTACATGATTTGCACTGGCGAGGCCCTAATTTATTAATTAATTCAACCATTCATTCATTCATTTGTTAACGTAAAAACTGGTTAATTGTCGGGACGCACTTGCGATAATTTACACTTAAAAACATCGCAATCAAACATGCCA
>VKHH01006689.1:0-16344 GCA_015144975.1 Epipyxis sp. PR26KG | reverse complement strand
CTCTTAATGAACTTTGAGATATCAAATCGACTTTAAAATAGCATTAAAATAGTAAAACCATTGATAATTAATCATTTAAATGCGTAAATTTGTGTTATAAAGTTTTAGATTTGTACAAAGATCTTTAAATACGAGTTTAAAATTTACGTACAAAACAAAATACATAACCAAAACTATAGCCCAATAGGCGCACAAAATACAACAGAATTATGCGGTGGTTAGTAAAAAGCAATATCGGTAGAATATACCCCAAATTTTAGAAGACTATTCGATAGGATTGTTGCGTATTTGAAATTTGGATATTTGTTCTTTTGCAAAACTAGTAACTGAAGCAAAACAATAAAACAATATATAAAGTTGGTGGAAATCCAGAGATCTGTAATAAATCATAAAATTTACTTTTAAATTTACAAATATACACCGTTTTACAAGATTGTTATTGTGATGTCAAACAAAGTTGCCGTGAAAAGATTGATCACAAATTGTGATGGCTTAACTGATGCAGAGAAACAGAGAAAAGCACTCTGCGAAGATTAATAGACTAATAGTGATTTCGTTGAACTAATAGTTTTGGCTAAGTAAATTATTGTCCCTTCATGCTAGGAACCGGAACAAGCTTTGGAGCTGATAGCACAACAGGTAAATCAAAGTATATTTGTTCAAATTTTCAGTGAATTACTGTAGTTACAGTATACTTTCTATTTTAAGAGGCATATTGTAATGGTTGGCCAAACGATGCAACGCGTACTTCAATATTCTTCTTGTTGTCGTTATTATTGAGGTCAAACTCTGGGAATATAACGACTTGGCAGCAGATTTGCTCATCTTTCAACAATTCGCCAACCCCTTTGCCAAAAATATCGCAACCAGGTATGAAGACTGTAGACGTTGTTCCACCTTCAAAGATTTCCTTTTCCTCATCATCTTCGGCGTCATTTTCATCTTCAACGGTATCCACATCCGTTCGTAAGAGGAAGTGACGGGTCAAACTTACCTAAGAAGGTCATTAGGCTGATTAGGAACAAATGTGATTTCCAACAACGTTAAATAATGCTGTTTTTAGTCTAATACTTTTAATATTTTACCTGTAATAACCTTAAAGCAATTTTCACTTTTCCCAATATTCTTACCACTTTTATTAACTATGTACAGAAAAACGCGCAATATTCAATCCAAAATTATTTGATACAATAGTAAACAATATCGGAATATGATATGATGATATGGTATTATTATGTCGTTTAATTTTTGTTTTGCGCTATTCTAATAACCTGCTATTGATTCAATTTATTTGCCCATTAATATTTGCATGATATAAGATCGTTAATCAGTAACTAATTCTTTGATGAACCGGTAGGTTTTATGTATCTCAAGGAATTTAATAATTTTATGATTACGTCTGACCATGCATATAAATCTATGAGGTTTAAACTTTATGTTGAGATCAAATGAGCACGTTGTTTAATGATAAGGATAAACTTAGGGAATTTTATCCCACATATTCATATTAATTTCCATAAAAAATACTAATATTTAATTGAAAATCCCTTAGTATAATATAATATACTTTTAGATGTCTAATTATTATCATTAATACATTATTTGTCCAATCAACCTAAAATATAATATCTATATTGTTCAATGCATTATAATGTTACTACAAAAATTAAAAATTTGACGAAGCAGCCTAATTATTTAACTCTTACAAAAGAAAAATAGCTGAGACCGCTCGAAAAAATACACCGATTTTATGGTTTTGGTGTGATAAAATTATTAACAAACAAAAAACATCACAACATAAAATCCACCACATTTTGCAAGGGTAACGTTAACTCAAAACAATTAGCATATCAAATTCGAAGTGGATCAAATATTGTTGACATTAATGACACATCACGTTTACTGATAAAAAATGAAAGCATATCGCGTTTTGCTTATGAAGCGAAGAAGTAAGATTATAATACATTTTGAGTTATTTTGGAAAGTCGTAGTAACCACTTCACTAATAGATACAGATCAGCTTTAAACTATGATAATGATTTCAGTCATATTATTATATATTGATTGAAATGGTAAAAAACTTAAAAATATTTATATTCAATTTGAAATCGTTCTTCTCTTTCGGAACTGATATAATTCTCTTTCGAATCAGCTAACGGGCATTCTGGTTGATATAATAACGTTATTGCTTCATCTGTAGTGATTTTACTTTTTGCAAATTGACAGAAAATCCTTATTTCATTTAATGCATCAGCTTTAAAATATTTGAAATCATCATTTTCCCAAAATAAGTCATGAAAAAGTCCATGTTGTATTATTTCAGTTCTTGTTGGAATCAGGCAAACGTGTATTATAGAATGGAAAGAGACAGATTTTATTTGACCGCCACTTGATGTATTATTTAATTTGTTTTCATTTAGAGCTTTATTCTCTGCTGCTGTTCTTCGGAAACTATCGAGAGATTCTGTGGAAGTGTTATCGTCGCTTGTACTTCGTATAAAACTTTCAATATTTTGATCGTCAACCATTTCGAGAACTTTAAACTCATTGAATAAATTGTGTGATTGATTACCATTTTCGGTTATACTTGCTTGGGTTTCTTGGATAGTACTGGTAGGATTCTTTCTGATAAAATCATGTTTTTGTTTACGCCACAATTGCTTTCTTGTCAGCATTTTAACCAATTGTTCACAAAATTATAAAATTATGCTACGATAAAATACTAGAATCATATGAAAGTAAATATTCCCATCATGTATATATATTACTTCCAACAACAAGCTTTGGAATGGCGGGTGAATCCCCGTCATCAACAACACCGGATGAAAAAACAGTCACGTCCGATAAAAAAGGAGGCTTTCCAAATGAAAATATGCATCAAGTGCGCACTAAATCATGTAACGTATACGGATTTATAAATTGGTTTTAAAACTTAAATTACAGTTAATTATACATCAATAATATTACATTTTAACATCCTGCGTATAATATTGATAAAACAAAGTTCTACAAATTTTATTGTTATACGTTAAATTTGAAATAAGATTTTTTCTACACTGAATAATGATTTTTTTTCTTTGATGAAATGAACAAAAGTTTGAATTTAGAGTTATTATAACATCTGATCCATACATAGTGGTTTATATTTAAATAATAACTCAATTATTTGGTACACTAACCATTATTGTCATTAACAGCTCAATCAATATATCTTTGATTATATGATTTGATATGATATGATATGACCTACTGTAGTGCTATTTAAAAAAATACATTGTAGCTCATTAAGTTATACAGTGTATAGTGTCACCAAGCTTCCAAGTATATCATTTGATCCATTGTTATCAAAATATTGATAAATTGAATGACAAAAAATAAGTAATATCCCTTCACTGAAATTTTCACTAAAATATCGGATATGTTTCTCAAACTAACTAGCTCATTAATGATACCATCATTTTCAACGATTTCGTAGACTTCTAGACATCAGAATTTGTCACAACAATATCCTTTTCAAAAAAAATCATTAATCTAACAAAAAGACAACTAGACTCAACAGAAAACTGAGTAACTACAATGAATTCGGGATTGATAATAAATGTACTTGTGAAGAGAAAATTCTTTTTTATGGCAAATATGAACAATTATTTTTTAAGAATTTATTAGTTAATATGATTGAAAACCCAAACAATATAATACAAACAAAATAAAAATTACTCAAAAAGCATTCGATTATTTATTATAATGTTCTTCACTTCATATTATTATCACAATTTTGGAACGATTTTTGTACTGTTAATCTATACTCTTGCAAATTAGTATAGGCAGACAACGAGCGAATAGAATCAACAAAAAAATATTTTTATCATTTATAGGTCATTATTCTGAATAGAATGATAATGCATAACAACAGCAAACAATGACTTCATATAATAATGATTGCAGATTATTATTATTATTGTTATTATAATTATTATTATTAATTATTGTCATTATTATTATTATTATTGTTATTATAATTATTATTTAATATAGAATCTTGTTTATTGATTATATAATTAAGGTATATAATAATAATATTAATAAATTGTGCATAACTCATATTATAATTGAAATTAAGAAAGGATCATCAGAGATGATCAAAATCAATCATTATTATTATGGTTAATATTATCATTATTATAATTATTAAATATTATCATCTAAATCTGCTGATAATGCTCGATATTTCTGAAAATTATGTAGTTCATATCGTAGCCCATCGATCGCTTCCATCTTCGCATCTAATATTCGTTCTAACTTATCAAGATACAATTCAGAATTACGATCATCAACATTTTCCATTTCTTGCACTAATTCCATTTCATCTTTCATAACCTATAATTATCATACAAACATACACATTAACATAAAAAAATTGATAAATAAATATTTTAAATTTTATAAAAAACGAATTTTAAATAGATTATTGTTATTATTATTATTATTATTATTATTATTGTTATTATTATTATTATTATTATTATTATTACTATTGTTATTATTGTTATTGTTATTATTATTATTGTTATTATTATTATTATTGTTATTATTATTGTTATTATTATTATTGAAGTCGTTCGTTCATACCTCCACCATTTCTGCAATTGATAGCTTATGAGCAGTGAGCAGATTGACTGTTTTTTGGATTAATTCTGTATTTCCAAATTTGTCTTCGTATCGCTGCTCATCGAATTCATGATACATATGCTCGTCATTCACATCATACTCATCATTTTCATCGAAATCATCAAAATCATTACTATAACCTTTACGCTATAACAAATATAAATAATAATAATAATAATAATAATAATAATAATAGTAATAATAATATTATATATATTATTAATATATAATAATTATTATTATTATATATTATAAATATTAAGTGTAATTGTGTATGATAATAATTATAAAATATTAATAATATCGATTATTTAAGAACAGTAAATAGAAAATAGTTTAAAAAATATTTTTTAAATCAAAGAAAACATTTATTCTATTATTAACATCATAATAAACTATAAAAACCAATTCCAATTATTGATATATGCTAATAACTTACCATATCTTGATGTTGCTTGTTAAGTGATTTATGTGGCTGTTGACTGGTGTTTTTTGATGGATTATTATTATTGACTCGTTTTAAATGCTCTTTTCTTTGATTTTGTAATGCTTGTTGGTCATTGTAACGATCAAAATCTTCATCGAAATCGTCTACATGGTCATATTGCAACTGTTCCTTGAACACATCCTCTGTGTGTCTTCGATTGCCTTGCTGACGATTATTATTATTATTATTATTATTATTATTTGGAATGTGAGAGTTTCTGTTTGATTTATTATTATATCGCTGCTGATCATCATATTTCTCATGACTACTTGATTTGGCATTATTATCGTATTTATAATTATCATCATCTAAATCGAACAAATCCGAGGAATTCGATTGTTTTCTTCCTCCTCCTCCTCCTCCAACTGCTGCTTTCTTATTATTTTGTAATTGCTGCTGTTGCGGTGGACGTTGAGATACATAATCTTCATTGCCAGTGAAAGAATTTCTTCGCAAACTACTTCTATTCGCATTATTTTTATTTTTAATTGCAACAGAATACGACTCGAAGTCATCATTATTATTATCCGGTGAGGATGAGAACTGATCTCTCATATCACAATTATTATTCGAATTAACAGCAGGAATGCGGGAACTGGAGGAACTGCGGTTATTATGATGATTTGATTGAGGTAATCGAGATTGGCTTATCTGACCGGATGAATTAAGATTATTATTTGAGGAAGAAATTTTACCGGATTGAGACAAGTTACTGTTAGGTAAGCTTGAGCCTGTCCCTGGTTGATTAGGAACAGTTGCAATACTATTTGATCTTTTCCCGCGAACACCATTATTCGATGAATCATCATATTGATTATTAGCATACGAATTATTATTATTGTTGTTATTATTATTGTTATTATTATTGTTATTATTTACAGGTAGGGGTTGTGCAGCGACAACAGGTGCTTTCTTCACAGCTGGTTTATTATCTTTTGCTTTAACTCCATCATAAGCAAGAGAATCATAATTGCTACTGCCAACATGGCCACTACCGCTCCCACCACCACCTGACTGATGCTCTTTCACTCGATCAGCATAACGAAGTGTGTTTAAAGTATGCTCGCAATTAGAATGACTCGGAGAAACACATGCAATCATACACGTACGAGTTCGATCACCAACAAAAGAATCTTTTAATACTTGAGTCAATTTACTTCCTCGAAATGGAGTATGTCCATGCTAATAAAATAATATAAAAATAATTACTACTATTATTCGGAAGTACTTTAAGTTGTTCATCATTAATGAAGATAAAAATGAGTTTGCTTACTTTTCTTTCTAATGATCGTATCACTTCTTTTAATGCTAATAAAGACGTGTTAATTTCTGCTCCTTCCATTCGGGTTTGTTTGGAGTTGTTTGTCGTGTCAGCACCTCGCTCACTACCCGCCAAATCAATGAAACTTAACTTCCCGCCTGGAAATGTAGAAGCATTTTTCTTTTTTGTGTTTTCTCGAAGAACCAATTGCATGATTTGATGTGAACGACTACTTTCTGCGTTTGCGCCAGTGGAACCTGTCGACCTTTGCGAGTGTGCCTGACCCATCATATGTAACAAATCCTCGACACTACCGCACATATGCTCAGTCAAACCTGGCAATTGGACTTGTTGTTTCGCATCTTCAAGACATTTCACAGGTCCCCTTTCGTTCAATAAATCAAATAATTTCCCACCATATATTTCAAAGCAACTTAAATAAACAGTTAACTTAGAAAATTGAGGTGTTTTCAACAGAGAAAATATCTCTCGTGCTGCCAAAACATAGAGACCAGCGTTCACTGTAACATCCGCTGGTGCATCAGGTTTACTACCCATCATAGAAAATGTTTTTCCACTGCCAGTTTGGCCATAAGCGAAACAAGACGCCTTTCCTCCGCCAAACAAGAATGACACGAGTGGTTTAATGGTTCTACTGTACATTATTTCATTGGTCTCATATGCATCAAATGCATCATCAAATGTGAAGGATTGGGTCTCAATTACTTTCGTTAAATCAACTTTTGTTTTTGGTTCATGTACTTTCACTAATCCACTTCGCTTGATCTAACATACAGGACCGATAGAATTTCAATAAAAACATTAATTATTATTAAAAATGCGTGTTTGTATATATCATTATTGGGATATTATTACCTGAAGAACATCTTTATCCCCTTTGTTTGTTTCGCTTTTGCTTAATGGACGTTTCCTCACAACCACTCTGATTGCCATGTCTTCAACAACGAAATCATCTCCATGCAGTGGTATTCTTTGTTTTCTTTCACTTTCTTCCTCATCATCTTCATCATCCTCTTCCTCATTATCGTTATAGGAATTTTGTTGATTGTATGAGTTATTATTATAATTCGCGTTGCTTGGTGGCGGAGCGACTGCTACCGGGTTGAACTGTTTCTGTTGCTGTGGTGGTGGAGGAGCTCGTGGAGGCGATGCTGGTGGCGATCGATCATTTTGATTATAATGTCCTCGATTTGGTTTATTATTCATGTTTATTTGCGATGAAGCAGGTGGTGGCTGATTGGAGTTATTCTGATGTCCCGGTTGAGGCAGTCTACTCACTCTTGCTTGAGCAGCAGGAATGTTAGATACAGGTGAAGCCGAAACTGATCGTTGACGATTTCTTGCAGGTGATTCCATTGCACGTCCACGCGCATGTTGGCGAGAATCAACTCCTTTTCTTACTTTGGATGATAGACTATTAGCAGGTGGTGAGTCAGGTCTTAAATCAACCGGAGATGACAAATCAGCTTCATCTTCTTGGTCGAATCCATACTCATTTACAGGCGGATTAGCAGGGAGAGGATTACTGCGATTATTTTTGATTCGACTATTTTTATTATCGACATAATCGAGTTCATCTGTCACTTGATAAAGATGGTTTGACCGTTGAGGTATGCTGGATACTTCCCCTTTCTTCCCACTTTTGTTTGAATTTTGTGAATTATTATTATTCGATAATATGTTATTATTGTTATTTCTATTTTGATCTTCATCACGATCACGGTCTCGCTCTCGATCAGGATAAGCAATCTTTTTAGCATTAACATAACTATCATGCTCATTATAATAGTTTTGTTCATCAGTATTTGGAAGTGAAGGAAGCGGTTTTGTTTTGTATCTGCTATTAACATCAGGTTCTAGGCCCTGGCTCTGTTTATTATTCATTGGTATTACATTCGCATTGATACCTTTCCTATTTTCAGGAGGATTTAACTCATTTTTTCTTGCTTTTCTTAATGCTCGTAGATCCTCATCACTATTTGTTATTAGTGAAGGTTTCGAAAAACTATCATCATTGCCTCCACGATCTGAAAATGAGGAAGGAGTTTAATTTGATTTATTTACAAAATAAATATACTATACCATTGATAGCAGTGACTTCGGCTTGTGTTATTCTCATGCTTTTTGTACGACCATCATTTGATAGACGCTTACTTGGGGATCTGGCAGGAGTAAGCTGATGATCATCAGAATCCTCTTCATCCTTCATTCCACCAGGTGCTTCGCTTGACTTATTACTCAATATCTATCATACAAAAATGAAACATTAAACTAAATTAAATAGTAATCGTCCATATGAGCTTACTGTATTTAATCTCTGTATTAGAAAATATAACTTTTTACGATCTTCGGCGTCTTCTACACCAACTAATAACAGAAATTAAAAAGTTAGATCGATTAATTCAAATTTAGCGTTTGATTTAAAATAATTCTTACCAACTTCGTACATATCCCGTAGCGTCAGCATAGCTAACTTCTTCGGAGTAGTAATACCATTAGCTTTCAATTTTGGAATTATGTATTCCAAACCAAGTCCAGTTAACCACGAATCAATATATCGCATTTTCAACAATTGGGTGTAATTCTAGTTCAAGCGATTTTGTATTTATTATTTATAACATCAAAAGAAACGTATTGAGTGGATCAATTAATACTAAAACCTGAAAACTAGACTGTTTTACAAAAGTTAGAAATAACTATTGTTCAAACATAATTTGTACACTCAACATTATTCTTTAAAGGTGATCAACATACATAAATTCATAAATTGGTATCAGAAAGTATACTGTTGCTGAAATTAAATTCAACAACGAATTGCAAAATTTAACTCATCAATTGCGCGTTGTTGTTGTGTTTTTGAAAAAATATATTGACGATAAATGTCATTTGCAATCCTTAATAGTTTTTGCGTTTAGCAGATATTGTTTTCTAAGTTAAATTATTATCGATAAGTTAATACCTAGCTGGGATTGATAAGTCATTTTAAATCCGAAATAGATAAATATATGGACAATAAACTATAGGGGTAGTTGAGGATACCGGGATAGAATATATATATGTGTATAATAATAAGTCATTGCATTACGGTAGTGATAAATTATTACAACTGCCGGTATTATTACTGTGTGCAGTTCATTAGATCAATTTAGTCAATCAATAATCAATAATCAATAAATAAATTGAGCTGTCGGACAAATGAACAAATAATTACGAAATTATTTTATTGTTTTACTCATTACTCATTACTCATTTAGTGTAAGTATAATTTTCTATAATAATGTTAAACGAAGATAATATTCAATATTTGATCGTAATACATCGAAAGCTTGGTTGTAATGATGAAGCAGCGTCAGATAATGAACAAGCAGAAAAAATATTATATTATTATCCCGAACATATTTCAATTGATAATCAATTAACAAAAATCAACATGTTGGAAGGTTTAATAGAATTCTCAAGCAAATTTTCATTTGATCCACTGGATAGCGTTGTAATGGAGCGGGTTACTTGGGGGTTTTATGAAGCAGAAAAAGATTTATGGATAATAATTGGTGTAGGTATGTAGATCATATTTGTTGGTTAATATTATGATACTTCCAACATCTTGATCGATAATTTAATATTTACAGGAAACAAGCCGTGGGAATCAAATAGTGATAATCAAGACGGATGGCAAGAAAATGCTGATATAGGTTCATTGCATGGTTTCTTTTACAAACATCGTGTAAATATTAATGCATTGAATGTTACTTTGAAACAATTATATCACAGTTATTTCGTATTGAATGGCTTTATAACTGAGTTCTTGCAAGGAAAACTATTACCATTAATTGATATCACTGCTCAATCCGAACCATTTGGTGATGGTTGGAGTAATATCGTCAATGTACAATCTATTCGAAAGAAAATTCGCAAGTTACAATCACAGGTTTTACTGGAAACAAAAGATTTAAATACGTTGGAAAATAATGGTAATGAAAATATTGATGAAATAGATTACTCACAAGGTCAAACTGATGATGTTAGAAGCAATAAAATAATTAATGAAGAACAAATTAATATATCATTAGAAACGATGAATATCAAACAGAATATGAGATCATTGGATGATGTGAAAACAACATTAGCTCATTTAAACAAAGAAATTCTGGAATTAGAAACGCAACTCAATAAATCTTTGAATGAAGATTATACACCTAAGCAAGTTCGTTCTTCTTTAGGAAGGTTTATGCGATTTCAGTTTGAATCGAATGAAATTGGATCCCCTTCATTGTTTAATGATTTTAATGGAATTCATTGGAATAATGTCAAAGATAATAGTTATTTCAGTCCATTATTAAGGATAAGACAAGCAGTTGAAAAGGCAACTCATCGATGTTGTATAGGTTTGACATTTATCCATTCAGGTCAAGTCTTATGGAGTGACATGGATAGCAACTCATGTTTCGACTTGTTTGAATTGGTTCGGTTGCAAGAAGCTGCTTCAATTAGAGCCAAGATTAACCAATTTCTTGTCGAAATTTCATCAGAAACAAGTTTACAAGCTAAGTTTCATGATTTAACGAATAAAATAACACCAGAGGTGATAAAAATATTAAGTTTGACTTGTGAGTAGTGTTTACAACAGAGATTTCTATTGCTTTATGTGGCATAAGAATCGATTCAGTGAATTTACTGTAATAATCCTACTATTCAATTTGTCATCTATCTCTTCTCTATTAATTGATGATAATCATTTAACATGATATTATTTTTAGGAGTTTATTCAAAAGCATATTTATGATGAAAATGTTTATAGCAGTAAAGGATTCATCATAGATGACTGGCAGACCCTAAATCTTGACGAAGCAATATTTAATCCAGCTGATGTTAAAACATTCGTTGATTCCCAATTAGAAGAAACGAAACCTCTGCCTTTTGATGATTCGTCGAAAAATGGTGAGATAATTATTCATTTACGATAATTATTATTATTATTATCGTATTAATCACAATAACAATAATAATTAATATTATCATTATTTAGTAATATTGGTTGTAAATTATCATAAACTATAATCATATATATTATTATTTTTCATTTATGAATTTATATAAAAGTTATCGCTGATCACTGCTTTGGTCCAAGTAAAATATTTTGTCCTAAAATCCATCAAAAGGAGGGTCAAGTAATCGGACGAGCATTGTTTTATAAACACAATAAGTAAGCAAATAATGTAACTTTATTATAATAATTTATTTATGTACGTGCTAGTATTTATCGAAAATACCGCACAAATCTAGAGCTTCCAGCCGTCACAGTGAGCGTCGTCACCGCTCAGCCATATTACATTTAAATTACTGGTCCGGAACTACCGCATCATTGAATATTAGCTTTACTGCATATGACGCCGGCACCGCCACAAGGCGCCAGCACCGTACGCCGTGTACATATGACGGCGTCACCGAATGATGGAAGTTCTACACAAATCGCTTGTCTTATCTTAATGAAATATCTTGAAATGAAATGCATCGTTGTTTATTACTTTATTTATATTTATTGAGATTTCATCAAATTCAGTTTTTTGTATTATTATTTGCTGTATATTTTCTTTTTTTATACCCTATATTATCATAATATAATAATAATTACTATTATTATTGTAGTAAACTATTATTATTGTCATTCTTTTATTACTATTATCTCTTCTTTATAAATAATAATGTATGTATATTATATTATAATTTAAGTAATAATAGTATTATTATTCATTATAATTCAATGCCAACAAAAATATTTTTTACATCAAACTGCTTAATTTATAAAATGTATATATTATTATTGTTATTATTACAGTTTCTTCATTATCATGTTGTTTGAAGATTGGAATGAAGACAAATTAGATGATTCAGATAATAACCGATCAATGTTCATCAGTGAAGAAATGATTCGAAATAATTTAGAAGATTATATTTCTAAATATTCTCATGATTCGATCAAATTGAATCGAATTAATGAACTAATTACCTTCCTGGGTTTATATTATTTATGTGCACAAATTCAACAATCAGTTGCTTCAGAACTTGATCGATTTGAGTCCATTTTATTATCGACAAACAATAATAATAATAGCAATAATAATGAGAGTTTAGGGAATGGAAATAAATATAATTATGATGTATATAATTCAAAAGCATTACAAACATTCGTTTCAAATATTTACTTCAAAAATGATCAAATTACTTCAAATAATAACAATAATAATATGAATAATAATAACAATAATAATAGCAACAATAATAATACGAATGATAATAATAATAGCAATGCTAATCAAGGAAATAATAGTAATAATAATATGATTCCAATCGCATTGAGCAAAGATATTCGGATTTTATATCAGAATAAAATGACTCATCAATCTAAGGTATGATTATAATAGAAAATAATAATAAATGATGAAATAAAAATATAATATTAATATTATAATGTCAATTTTTTATTGCAATTATAGATGAGTGGTGTGTTTAAATTCGATACAAATCATTTATTATTATTTCCAAATCGTTTTCGAGACAATATATTTTTTCAATTAGCAAAACAAACTTCATCCATAATAATTAATAATAATGGATTTGAAATGAAAAGATTATCATTATTACAATCATTATCAGAGGAAATATTAGTGAAAGAGAGTGCCAACCATTATCCTGTTTCACCTGGGATATTAACAGGTTAAATTCATTTATTGATAATACATCATACACTTTATTAGGGCTCGTTCGGTCATTGTAGCAAATATCCGGGTTTGGTTTTTCCAGCCTATTTTTTTCTCCTCTTCAGCGAATCCATTGGTTTTATTCTGGGGAATAAGAGTGTTCCGCTGGATTTCTGACAACCAAACGGGTCCTTATATTTCATTACTTCCATTTGACCCAACGACAAATTGTCCTTGGTTACCGTGCGGTCCCTCGGTCGAGGTACCTGGGTCGCGAAATTTTCGGCATGATATTTTCAAAATCCTTATTTTTATAATCTCAAACTGATTAAAAAAAAGGCTACGGAAGGACGACCTTGTTTTGTTACCGGATAACCCACTTAAAAATTCCTCCTCAAATTCTATATGATTAGATTCAGTTTCTATTATACAGAAATATTTTTTGTGTGACTATCATCATAATCATGTCAAGGATATATGCTTATATGACAGATAGTAACTATGAATGATGTGTATGTATGTGACTGGATGATATTATAGTTCATCATACTAACTAGAATATTGTACGTGTCACTTGTCTCATGGACATGCACTGTGATGTCTGACATATGTCTTGTTATCCTGCACAAATCATTAATATATTTAATCATTCGAAATTATGATATTCATTTCATAGCTTGTACGGAACCTAAAGTAATGGAAGCATTAAATGATGTGTGGTGTCAACTCACAGGTTCACATTACTGGTTATTATCATTATTATTATCATTATTTTAGAAAAATCTTCATTATTATTTTAGGAAAATATTTGTCTCCATCATCTTCATTGGACCGAAGAGTGAATGAAGCATGTGTAAGAGTGTCGACGATGAAGCGAGGAGGGGTGTGGGTCATCGGACGAAGACTGTCGCGAGACAATTGTTCATTTATTCCATCAAATGAATGCAACTCAAAACAACAATTATTATTGATGATCATAGATAAATGCACAACTTTCAATGACATGTATGATATTTTCCAAGAAATATATGAAGGGGTTGTGAGTGGGAAATTAATAATTTAATAAACACTCATATTTTATGATTTTTATGCCATGCGACTCCGGATATATGCATCATAGGGAATTAATTATAGTGCAAACAATTTCGTAAAACTTTATTTGACTTTTCTCTTTTATTATGAATGATGAATTATAATTAGATTCAATCTCACAATTACAAACAAACATTAATAAATAAATAAGAAACAAGTCATACCATTATGCGATTAATTCTATAATAATGATTTTAATGAATCATACAATAGTCATCAAGTTTCATACAAAGGAAGGACTAATATTCGTTTGTTTTTAATTCTTGAATCGATTCCATTCCATTTTATTTCTACAGTGCGTTTATATACTTGTTTTTTAGAGATAGAGGTCACCTGATTATCAGTTAACTTGTCTATACTTTACAAATAAATAACAAATCTAAATAAACAAGGATATATAAAATATTTTTTTGTTAAAACTATTAAAAAAATTGAGTTGGAATAATAATACATATTTTATAATTCATCATAGCATTAATAAACTATTCGAGTGCATCTCTCAGTGATAATATTTCAAAAAAATTATTGCAAAGATTTAAGGAAGCTCTCATGTCCATTTCACAAAAATTTAGCTGATTAACATAAATAAAAGTCTCAGCAGATCACATCGAAATGATGTCATTGAGAACGATTTTTTGAGACCAACTCCGCGGATTATTTTGAATAAGCAACAACTTCCATTGGTTGAACAGTAATATATTGCGTTCCACTGGTTGTGGCAGTACCACTAATTGGAGCAGATGGAATGACTTGTGTGTAAGGATTATAACCTGCCAAATATCTTTGAGCTTCACCTCCTCCACGACTCTCCGCCTCAGCTAATGTCCCCGCTACTTTATTCACAGTGTATGGTATGAATATTAATGGTAGTGCAGCACCAGCAGTAAAGAGATTTAACGCATAGCCAATTGAATATAATACATAAGGAAAGACCAAATCTGCTCCGATATCACTTCCTTTGATACGATATTGGTATCTCACTAGTTGAGACGCTGTGCAAGGATTCACACAACAACAACCCAAAAAGAATGGCATACCTACAGTATAAATATTAATGGCATGGGTCACAAATATAAATGCATACGAACAACAACAACAAAATACCTATCGATCTTTCCAACGCTTTTCCTGTTGCACAAGGAAAACACCATAATGAATAGCAGCATGCACTGCAAGTGCACGGAGTTGTTGTTTGTTTCTCACCAATATTGTTATGGTAACCTCCACTATTTTTTACTGGGTTTCCTAGTCTATATGAAGTTTGAAAGAGTTGATTCGCAACACAACAAGAACAAAATGTGCTGAGTAAACAATCGTTGCAAGCGTCACCGGGAATTCCATAAGCAGTCCTTACCAACCATCTTGTTACACAACACGGAATACATGTAGCATTAAATTGAACTTGGCTACCATCGACATTAGATTTTCCTTCAGCAAACGCAAGAGAAGTGCAGCCCCAAGCATATAAACATGGAACACAATCACCGATTGAACACAGTGGAATTTCCCAATCATTGTAGGTCACTACGTCAACCATTGCTCAAAACGAGTGAAGATACTGGGAAAAATATAAAAATAACAATAATAATAATATGTTAGAAATAAACTGTTATTTTTTTAAAGTTGTCCAGAGTCGGTCTAAAGAACATCATTGATCTCTGCGGAACATTCTTTAGAAAAGGTTATTTTTTAGAAAACGCTTAATTATTATGAATAATATTATAGCATTGGCGAATTATAGAACTTAATCGTTTTCAAATGATTATATAGAAAATAAGTTATTTAAATTCATTTATTCACTTAAGAGTGCTCTATGTTATGTTTTCTAGCTTGTTCCTCTTGTTTAGTTGAACTGGTTTGATTTGCTCAGTTGATTCCTATTCATTCATTCATTCATTTTGGGGAGTTCAAATTTTTCATATTTTGATCGCGGTGCAAGGCGTCGAGCTTAAGAGGGCTCCTTGTTAGCTTTTTCCTCTTGTTTAGTTGATTTGTTGATTTGCTCATTCATTCATTCATACAAATATTTTGTAGCTATTTTATCATGTTGAAGAGTATCGCATTGCATCCAATTTTATTTATTCTGATCGAGGAAGAAAGCGTAGAGCTTAAGAGGG
>VKHH01006688.1:0-16345 GCA_015144975.1 Epipyxis sp. PR26KG | reverse complement strand
TTAAACAGAAAATTGCCCAAAACCTCACAGAAATATTCACAGAAAACGCACTTTTAAAAAACAGATAGCGCCAGAGCCTAGCGCCAAAGCCTAGTTTAACTCCTGTTGCTTTTTAACGTAATAACTTTGTCCTACTTTATTACTGCATATATCAAATCCTATGTGTTACTAGAAATTCCATAATATGAAGGCAACAATATAAAATCAACAAATAGAAGAATAGAAGTACAGTATGTTAACTGTCATCAAAGATACAAATCGAGCTCGTTTCGCATGCGAAACAATCAACAAGAACAAAATAATTGCCTTAGATTTAGAAGGAAAAAACCTTGGAAGAGAAGGCACAATTGGATTAATTCAAATAGGATTACCTGATGAAGTATTTGTTTTCGATATGGAGTGTGGATTAAAAGAAATATTGGAAAGTGAAACAATCCATAAAATCATGTTTGATTGTAGAAATGATGCTGATATACTCTTCCACAACTTTGGTATTCAAATTCGTACTGTTCTCGATTTACAATTGGGAGAAGTAATGATTCGTATATTGCAAAATGATCTTGATTATGAAATAGACCTCCTTTCAAAATATTTCAATAGAAAAGAAATCGAAAATAATTTTGAGAAATACCAAGGTATGCATAAGTTATCAAGTTTAGGATCTCTATTAGAACGTCTTGATCTTGGTGATGCTGATCTGAAAGAAGATGTAACACAAGCTTTTAGAGAGGATGAAAACTTTTGGTTGAACAGGCCAATATCTGGAAAAGCTATTGACTATGCTGCTCAAGATGTGATATCCTTATTTCGTATTTATGATTATATTATGAATAATGTTGATGATGAAAAATCTTTTGTCAAAGAACTCTTGGATGCTTCGGATCGATACATTGAATCAAGATGTAGCATGGTGTATCCAAGTGACAAACAAAAAAAGTATTTCTTTCATGGTATTCTACCACTCGGTATAATCGATGATGGTTTTATGATTCAACAACACACAAATCAAAGAAATATCAGAAAATGTGCTTGTTGCTTACGGGATTTCTTAGCATCTTCACTATCCATATCCACTCGTCGCTGTAACGTTTGTAGAGCAATAGATGTCAAATCTAAAGCCAAAGAAAATTACTTAAACAGAATTAATAATGCTCGTTACCATAATTAATGTTGAATAAGAAGTATAATATCAATTATATATATATTGACATAAACAATTTTATTAATCCGATGAACTTGCTTATATGATGATTCTAGTCTTTTTAAGTAAATATAGTTGAATTGTTGTTAGCGTAGGTAATTAAGTATTATAAAGTATTATTTATTATTATCATTTTTTTAATCGTGAAATATTTCGAATAATTTTAAAAAATTCAGTTAGTTTTGATCACTTGTAATATGATAATTTTGATTTTATAATATATTTATAAACACAGTACATACATAATAAAAAAAAAAATATCTCAAAAATAGAAAACCCCAAAAAAGAAATAATAGGGTTCACTTTGATATCATACCATTATTATAAGATATGCTAATTGTAATAAATATTATCGTAGAACAATTTGACAAAATTAAATAATTCGTTGCAGTATATAAATACAATTATTTTTGATAAATAACAGTTTCTTTAATCAAATTATTTGATTCATTATATTAAATTATATCCAAAATAGTTATTCTAGCAAATTTACTTTTTTGATTTTAAATAATTTTGTATGTCTTGTATATCCACTCTTGGTACAATTGAGAATATATCTCCAGACCCGCCACTATGAAGACTCTTTACTCTAAAAACATAAGTTATTATTTTTATCAAATTTTGAGATTTTTTCACGTTTCATAATGATGACTTACTTGGAAGCAATTGTTGAATTGAGTTGTTTTGCTGCTCTGGATGCTTTTGAAACACTTGCAACAATATTAAATTCTTGTTTCTGGTTGCCAACCGGAATAAATGTTTTATCACTGTCAAGGTGGATTCCGGTCTTCATCAGTGGCGATTTTGATCGAATACGAATTGGACTACTATTAATTGACTGAGCAGCTGCATTAACCGCTGCAGCGAATCTTGTTGTTGAAGGTAACGCAGAATGACGTGCAATTTCACTCATTATTTTATCATTTTCTCGTGAAGCGATTCGACTGCTTTTCACACTTTTTCTTAATTTTTTATTTATATTATTACTATTATCAGAATATAAATGGTAATTATCATCTTCACTATAGTCTACATTATTACTTCTACTTTTATTGGATTGACTATCAAAACTAACAGATTTGTTAGAATTATAACTATGACCAAATTTACTATTTTTTCTGACTTTTGTCCCATTAAACGTATCATCATAATCATCACTATCATCTAAAGTATTGCTATAAGTTGGAACTCGTGGTGCTGAATATGATCTTCTTCTTGGTGGAGATATTGATGTAGAATATTGTGACGAATACTTACTTTTGCTTGGTGAAATATCCTTCAAAATTGACTTGACAACTTCGGATGAAGTGCTTCTAGCATCTAACTCTATAGCTGCATTTGCTGTTACAGAAGCAGCTTCATTCACAATATTGAGAATATTTGAATATGACATGCTTTTGGGCCACTGATAACGTGGTGGAATACTTTGATACAATTCAACTAGTTGTCTTAGCTTTTCTCTAGAATCAGAACGAGCGTCGACCGTTTCGCATAGTTCATTATTGATTTTGATGATTAAATCGATATAATTACTAATATTTTGAATTTTATGTTGTTTTACATTCATTTGATTTCTCACAGTGTGTATTTGTGACTCTAATGATTCAATTGTTGTATCTAGTTTAGTATAATGGCTTCTGTTTTTAATCGGGGAACTAGTTCTTATTTCATCTGCACGCTCTGATCTATTGTTTATTAGTTCTAGTTCTGCCAAAAGCAATTCATTTTTCTCTTGCAATTGAAATAGGCGAGTTTTACTTGCTATCACATCATCGGCTAAAGTTGATCTTAGAGTATTTTGAGCAACTAGACCACGTTGATATGATCGTTGCATTTCCTCTTGAGAACTTAACCGATTTTCCATGTTATGATAATCACTTTTAATCAAATCATTTATAGAATTTGAATGGTTAAAATATTCTTTTGTGTCTTGTTGAAATTTGTCCTTCATTAGTTTTGATTCGATTTTACGATCATTTAACTGTTGCCGTAATTCATCCCTTTCTTTGATTGCTAATGCTCTCTCCGCTTCTATAGTTTTGCATTTAGATTGCAACTCACGAAATGCACTGATTACGCTCGAAGAAGATGATGATTTAAATGATTTGGATGTGGCAATTAAATTCGATTGATGAGATTGTTGTTTACTGGAAAAATAAGGGGAGTTATCAAAATGTAGACTAGTTTTTGAAAGATTGATTGATGACCTATTTGGTGATTCAAATCGACTATTGCTTCTATTTTTAATGCTTTCAATAGCAATTCCATTTGAAGCCATTTGATATGAAAATCTGAAAATCTATTCAGACAAGGGACAAGGGACAAGGGTATCTTTTGTATTGCAATTTGTATTTTACTATTTCACGATAAGATAATGGATTAACTTAAACTATGGAAATATGGCATTCCATTAATGATAACTCATTGATGAGGATGCATTAATTGTTGTTTACAGCAAATAATATGTTGTTGGATTTTTTTTAAAACAACAACATTAATAAATGGATGAATTTTATCACCAAAAGATTTTCTAATGATGTTTATAACCCATGTTACATCATTAGTTTTATTAAGTTAATTTATTGGCGGTAGATTTTTTATAGAGAGTATAAAACATACAACCCACCAAATAAATAAAAGCATTAACTGCGAACTACAGTATACTCATAGCTCAAAGTATCTAGTAGGGAAGAAATATTCATTAATATTTATTAATCTCATCATGTTGCAATTCCGTTCAATAATAAAATTTGGTGATAAAACATTTAGTGACACACGTTCAATCACTAGAAATATCAAAAGATTACTCTCACATATCATAGATGTCCATACTCATATGTACACTCCAAAATATATGGAAATACTTAGTAAACGAACCAAAGTACCCATGGTTGCTCGAATTAACGATAAAAATAGGTTGATAATACTTCCAGATGAAGAGAAAGATACAACTACAAACAGGTTATCTTTTATATAATATATTTTTTAATCTTATTTTGCTCACGATACTATGTGTGATACACTGTAGATCTGTAGATATTGATAATCGTAATAAAAGTTGAACCATATTATTGATTAATAAATTCATATATACCATAGTTTTTAAGTTGATGTAGTGTATATAATAGTTTGATATTATTCATTTATTATCTCGCAGGGGTAGACCTATTGGACGCGAATATTGGGATATTTCGGCTAAGTTACAATACATGGATACTCATAATGTGCGTTATTCAGATTACTTATCATGTAATCATTTTCAATTTTTGATTCATTATCAATATTAAATAATTAAATAATGTATTTCAAATTATACAAATAATAAAAATATCCATAATTGTTGTCCCGATGCTTCCATTTAGATAACTCATTCAGTAATCAGTTTAGCTAATCCTTGGTTAGATTTTTTGTATGGTGAAGAAGCTGAAAATGTAGCAAAGGAGTTAAATGATGAATTACAAAATATTTGTTCATCATCGAATGGGAGAATCTTTGGGTTTGCTGCTCTTCCTGTTCGTAACCAATCCGCTTGCTTAAAAGAAATTGAGCGATTAAAACAATTTCCAAATATTAAAGGTTCGTTTTTATTTTATTATTAATCTACCGAATTGTTGTAACAATAGATTCATATGATGTTTTTATTATATAAACTCTAGAATTGTATTACTGTTATCGTACAAGTAGTATCTCATATAGTTATTAAATATATTTTATAGGTGTTATTCTTGGTACGCCTGGAGCCGGGAATGGGTTAGACCATGAGAATATGCGTGATATATTACATGCAATCGAGAAAAATAATTATACTATATTTTTGCATCCTCATTATGGTGTTGGAAATGAGCATTATTATGATTCTGGACATGCATTATTTTTAGCTTTAGGATTTCCATTCGAAACAACCGTTTCAATTTCTAGACTTATTGTGAGTGGAACATTAGATAAATTACCTAATTTAAAGATATTGGTTGCGCATGCTGGTGCCGCATTACCATCACTAATTGGAAGATTAGATTCGTGTGTAGCGCATGATATAGGTAGATTATAGTAATAAATATAAAATTTCTGTCATCTCAACAAATCTTTTCTTACTTTATTATTATTAATATTATTATTATTATTATTAAATATCTCTTAAAACATAATTATTATTACAGCAATTTCAAATCGACTTCAACATGAACCATCAACTTATTTAAAAAGACTTTATTTTGATGCTATTTCTTATGGAACACCACAATTAAAGTCATTAATTGAACAAGTTGGAGAAGATCGGATCATGTTTGGGACAGATAATCCCTTTTTCCCTCCTCTTGGTGTCAGTGAGGATGATGTCATAACAGCGTCATGGCCAAGCACTAATAAAGTTATTGATACAATACATGAGTTATCAGATAAAACTACACAACAAAAAATATTTTCTAAAAATGCAAAATTAATTCTTAATTTATAATGGATATCACAATATTCATGGATAGTAGTTCCTAGGAATGGATACAAAGGATGAACAGTGCTTTGGATGGTCATACAGGATAACCGGGTAACCGGATAATAGTATTTGTTGTGTTTTATAATAAATTTTAAAATATTATTTTATATAATATTATTAGTTTTAAATTCCAGAATTGAAATCATATTTTAAAAAAATTCAATTCAATAACAAAATGAACTTAATTTGACTTGTAAATAGGAATACATTAAAATTTCAACAAATAATTCTTAAAAAAAATTACAATAACAAAACAAAACTTCCAAAAACTATGAATTATTTCCTTTCTACATTTCATTATTGTATTAATATCTGAAAATAAATGTCATTGACATGATATCAATGATTTATATCATAATAATATTATATGAATTCTAATTGTGAGGCATATGAAGACGACCATATATATATCATAATTATGATCCCATAGAATATCATATCATTTATTTCTTCTTCATTTCTTGAATATTATTTTTCATTTCATTTAAAATATTATTCATTGCATTATTCATTTTCTTTTCATATTCATTTTCAATATGATATTCTGCTGCTAAAATATGATATTCTAATTCTTGGATATTAATTGATTCTGCTTGCTCCATAAACACACCCATTACAGTATCTATATAATTTGGTTTATCTTTATCATTTCTGATATGTAAATATGACCATATACCTACTGTAGTATCATACATAACTTCAATAATAATATTATTTTTCTTATAATTCATCACATTCAAATCTTCCATATCAGCCAATAGACGTAAAGTATCATAATAACCAATACTGACATTATCATCACCACGTTTCGAAACATTTATTAAAGTATCTTCAGGTCCAACACAAAATAAATGAATGGATGGAATATTATTATTATTTAAATTATTATTATTATTATTATTATTCGGAATTATTTGAATTTGCATATCAATTGATCGCAAATCACTCCATTTCCATTTCATTAGCTCATAATTCCGATTAGGAATATAAATATTATTTGGTTGGAATATTATCCCATCAGTATAATGATGTCTACGATCAGTATCATAAAATACACGTTTATTATTTTCATATTTTATTTTTGATAATAATAATGATAAATCTGCTTTTTTCACAAATGCTTTTCTTACTAATCCTATTCCATGATAAGCATTTCTTGTTTGTTTTTGATAATTTTCAATATAATCACCATATTTTGCTAAGATTTCTTTTTGAATTAATAATAATCTTATAGAAAATATTTTATCAACATAAGAAATATGTTGATATAATAATACATCAAATACTAAAAATATATAATTTTTATATGTTAAATTATAAACTAATTCACCATCAAGAACTGTTCCTATCCCTAATGCACTGCCAGTTAAATGACATTCTTTGAATTTATAGATTTTTTTGTCACGTGATATTAATAAAGCACATGGTTTATTTAATAAATTATCATGTACAACATATAATAAATACCTTGTACCATCTGATTTTTCAGTTAGAAAATAATCATTTGAGATAATATGTGTTAGATTATGACGTGATAAATTCACTGGCATTGATCCAAAAAATTCAAATGATTGATTATAATTATTATTGTTATTATAATTTTTAAATTTTTGAGAAATTAATTTATTTAATTCTATTATTCCATGTAAATAAGATCCAATTGAATCACATTTTTCCAACGGATCTATACCACTGGTTATGACGTTTGTTGGAATGCAAAATAATAATAATGAATATAATTGACTTGTGATTGCTTCAACAAATAATTGAGATAGATTTTCATCTTTTTCATTCAACCATTTTAATTTCATATCATCTAATAGCTCTAATTCGATTTCAGTTTGTTTTATACTATTATTATTAATATTATTGGAATTTAAATTATTATCATTTTTAATGACTTCAACTTCTGTAAAATCTATTTTCCAACATGATTGTATAACTGGATTGTTTTTATGAAATTTTAATATTCCACTTTCTGGTTTTGCAATATACGTTTTTCGATGTTTTCTTCTTTCTTGAATCCATTGAGATGTATTAATAACATAATTATTATTATTATTATTATTCATGTTCGTTTCAATTGCAGAGTCGATGCGAATATCATAATCGAATGCTAATAAAGCAATATCACTTCTTGTTATCTTTTGTTTATTTTCCATCATAATAATACTTGAATTTGTTTCATCCGAATTCATCTCAACTTCCCATCGGTTATTTTGATGGTCATTTCTTAAAATTTGAATT
Organism: Epipyxis sp. PR26KG; assembly: GCA_015144975.1. Taxonomy (NCBI): domain Eukaryota; class Chrysophyceae; order Chromulinales; family Dinobryaceae; genus Epipyxis; species Epipyxis sp. PR26KG. The sequence continues at coordinate 8,408 of VKHH01006688.1, read as the reverse complement.
GGATTTTCTGTCATTGTAAAATAGTTATTATTTGATAACTTTGCACGTAGTTGTTTTGCAAATACTGAATCAACACCAGATTTGAATGATAAACTGGTTGTTCTTCGATCATCACTTCCAACTATTAGGGCGGCATCATGATGTGTTCGACCTTTCCATCTCTTATTACCATCAATCATCATTCCTATCCGAACCTAACAAGATATAAAAAGTTAATAACTTTTAAACTCATTCACGAATATAAGCATATGATTATTTTCATAATTAATCACAATTAACACAATTAAATGCGGACTACCCGAAGTACCTCTATCTCCAAATTGTCAGTTAAAGTATTGAATGAATGCGATCCATCCTTTATCGCTGTTAACTGTTTGTGAATTGCTACTATCACCGGGATATCATTAATTCTCATTTTCTTGTTAACATGCAGTGACTGTTGGGAAGTAATGGGTTGTTGTAATGTTCCACCCGCAGCATTCATAGTATTATTCATTTGTGAAGTGAACGCAGAAGTTCGAGAAAGGAGAGAATTAATATCTGTCATTATTCACTTAAATATACAGCACTGTATAAATAAACGTAAATATATTAAGTAGTTGCAATATAAAATCGATTGAGTTCCAAATTACTTCTGAACTCCAAGAAATAATGTAATAATATATTATATATATATAACCCCTTGATACTTGATACGGTACCGCCGGTAAATAAAATCAATTCTTCTCTACATGATGAATGAACAATATTTTTTGAAAAAAATACAAATAAATCAAATAAACAAATGGCGAAATCACTAACTTTAGGAGGATTTATTTGGAATCATGATGATTTTAATGGTTCTTATGATTGACTTTCACAGAATATCAAAAAATTATGAAAATATGCTTGAGTGATAACTTTAGACTTTAGTAGCCAAGTATCAAGTTTCTTGCAATTCTTCTGGGGTTTATATGCATCGATAGTAACAATTAACTTACTGCATTTCAATCTAATTCGCTATTAACCATTAACTGTGCTACCACTTAAATATAAGATATTACACTGTAACTACTGCATATAAAATCTTCTATATAACTGGTATATAATATATAATCCTTTATTCTTGAATGCCAATATTGACAAACAATTTGCACAATAATACTAAACTCAACACATCTAACACTACAAAATTTATGAGAAAAAGTTTAAACACTTTATTGATTTTTCTTTTAATAGTTATCATCATTATATTTTCACATCATTTCATTTCAAAAAAGAAAATAAAAAAGCTGAATTATATACGCTATGTTAATTATAAATGCAACACTTTCCGTGGCAAAAATAATTATAATTTAGATAATAACAATAATATCGAATTTATTCCAGGAATAAAATTCAGATTATACATAATAAGTCATGATGACAATTCATATAATTATGCATCAGAATGGAGTAAATGTATGCCATTTGTTAAAGTTCTTATGATAAAATCAACATATTATTTTGAATCTATAATATATTCTAAACAACTATTCGATTTGAAATATGAATGGAATGATTTAGATTTTGTTGGTTTAGCAACATATAATACGATTAAAATGAATTATTTTTCAATAGAAAAATTAAAAGCTTATTTAGAATTAGCTTATTATAAACCATATGACATAATACCATTAATGAATGGTGGAGAAGAATTATTAGGTATCAAAATTATTGTTAGAAAGAATTATTAGAAATTATTCTTTATCATAATTATTTTTTGTAATACTTTTTATATTATTTCTATTTTTTATTTAATTAATATAATAGGTCAAGCAATAAGGAATCATGGTAAAGAATTCAAATATGTTTGGGATAATACATTAATTGAATTAGGATTTCCAATTGATATCATCAGAAAATATGATAATATTGAATCATTTTGGAGGAATACTTTTATAATATCACCATTTTGGTTGAATAAATTAATCCTATTTATGAATTCATCCATTCATCAAGCAAATACAAATATAAAATTAAAATATCTTCTTGAATCCAATTCACATTATAAAGAAAAAAAACAAAAAGTTTCAAAAAAAATATTTCATAATAATGATTATTATTGGCATCCATTTATTTTTGAAAGATTAACTGTTTTCTTTTTTTATTATAATAATGCTACTATTTTTCATACTTTACCACAAGTTGAAACATTTGAAAACAATCATAATAATATTATTGATAATTAAATAATTTATTATTATTTTTTGATTCATTTTTATATATAATAATTAGTTACTATATGATGACATGAGGAACTATCTCATAATTATGATAACATAAATATTATAATTACAATTTAATAATTTCATCTTAATTCTTTATGATTATAAAATAATTATTTTCATTAGAAATATTAAATAAATGATTTATATCTTACCATACTTTAACTAAATATTTATTTTCGAATGAAACTATAATAAAAATTCTCTTCCAAAACATGATACATATACTTTAAAATATGAATGTCATGGGAATTGTCATTATTATAGTATCAATATTATTTATAACATTTTTATTATTTTATTACTTTTATTATTATGATAATAATAATAATAATAATAGTAATAATATAACTTCACCTTATCACCAATCATTTATAACATATATAAAATGGAATGCTAATTCATTAATTAATCAGTTTGTAAAATCATATGATAATAAAAACAATAAAACGAATAATAAAAATGATAATAGTTATGATTATGATAATAGTAATGAAAATAATGATAATATTTCAGTTGAATTCGAAATTGCTCTTAATATAATGTAAGTATTATTTCATTGAAATGCAAGAAATTTTATATCACAATAGAATATAACGTGTGGAATATTTATACTCACAATAGACATTATCAAAAGTTGTCATTTATTTTATAAAAATTAATTCAACCAAAATTATATTTATTATTATTATTATTATTATTTACTAATCCATTAGTATTATTATATCCCATTCCTTTTATTATATTATTAGAATCATTTTGTATTCCTCGCAAAGGATATGTTGCTAATTCTGATAAGTCTAGATTGCCTAATGAGTCGAGGTCTAACTCAGTATCTACATCCGTTCCTTTTTCCTCATCACCACCTAAGATACTATCTTTATCAGTAAACATCGGATGAATAATATCTTCTTCTTTACCCTATACAGATAATAAAATAATTAGAATGATAATATAATATTAAATAAAAATAATAAATAACAATATAAATTATTATTAATCATTAATTATTATAACAAAAAATAATAGCACATCCTCGGTATTACTTGTAAGTTATAAAAAATTATAATGGAAAACAAAAAAACTTTTTACTGATTGAATTCTGATTCTTGTCTTGTTGAACAGCATTAATATCAATTTTTTTCCTCATTATTTACAAGTCTTAGCAATAATACTATTATTAATAGTATTAATGATATACCGTACAACAAGACAAGAATCAGAATTCAATCAGCAAAAAAGTTATTTTGTTTTCCATTCAATTCATTAAAAGAAATGATTGAATTTTGCTCTAATATATACCTTCCTCCGTCCGAGAACTATGGGGTGCATACCTCCCTCAGTTGGACAACATCCCAACATCTCTCCGTTTTTCAAACAACATAATCATTCTGCTAGCATATCTTCTTCACACGACTGCAGTGAGATTTTTGCGAGATTTCTTCGCAATTTATCAGTGAAATCAATCGTTTAGCATAAAATTTACCAAGACAAGTGATTATTCACAGTATCCCATATCAGATGAACTTATATTCACTTTGTAATTTTGATTTAAATAATGCAAAAACAAGAAAAGTTGAGAACATTCATTTGAAAAAAACATGACAGCAGAATCACAAACCGAAGTGTGTTGTTTGAAAAACGGAGGGATAGTGTCCAACTGAGGGAGGTATGCACCACATTGTTCTCGGACGGAGGAAGGTACATTATTTATAAAGAAGATAAAATAATAAAATAATGATAAAATAATAATAATTATTATTATTTATGTAATGGAAGAGAAGAGAACCTGTAAATAATCTTCTAATTTTTTCATATATCGACCAACTCGAACAGCATTATTAGTTATTCCATATCCATTGCTACTACTTCTACCATCTTTCATTGATTCAAATGATTCATCCAAGGGGAAGGAGTCAGGCAAATCATCACCGATATTATTATTATTTTTATTATTCAATTTTTTATTATTTGAAAATAATAATGATTGTTGATTTCGATTCGAATTCTGATTTGTTTTATTATTATTATTAATATTAAACATTTCCTATGAAAATAATATAATATATCATCATTTAATTAAGCAATAAAATAAATATTTTATTTAATTATTATTATGAAAATATTGTGAATATTATAAATTTTCATTCAGTTATAAGATGAAGTTTAAACAGCTGAAAGCTGCTGTTTACAGTACCTGTTGTGAAAATGAGTCTTTTAAAGATCCCCAATTAAGACCAGACTTACTATTATTATTACTATTATTATTATTACTATTAATATTATTATTATTACTATTATTAATATTATTATTATTACTATTATTATTTAAAGATAATGGTGGAGGGGGCGGAGGTGGTAATGAATCAATTACAAATGATTTTGGATCGAAATTTTTATCATAAATATTAATTCCTGGTATTCGATTACTTCGATTATTACTATTATTTTTCAAATCTTTTGAATTATTTTTAAGTGGAGTTAAATCTATTGTAGTTGATTGAGTATTATTATCAGAATTATTATTTCTTAATTTTGAAAGAATTTCATTTGTTGTAAATAATGATTTATTTGCACTATTTTCCATTGTGTTGAGTGAAGACATCCTGCTCGGTGTACTTGGATTGTTATTATTATTATATTTATTAATATTATTATTATTATTATTATCATTATTATTATTTTTAAATGTTGTGTTAATAGGGTTGATAGCATCATCTGTGATGCTTTGTTTTATTTGTGAAGCCCCTCCATTACGTATAATTATTCGCTGTAATCGATCATTTTCACGAATCACTCTACTTATTTCCTATCATTATTATATAAAATAAATTATGAACTAACAAAAAATCATTTTCAAATAAATAATATTATGTATATATATGATAAAATAATATAATTATGTAAATATTAAGTTAATAGTATCATCTATAATAGTAATTATTCATATATTTGATATATAATATTGTTTACCTGCTCATGAGCATGTTTTAATTTCGATATTTTATTATCATAAATCACTTCAAGTTCAGCCTAGTGAACAGGAAACAAAGATTATTTGAAACAATTATAATATTATTAAATAATTATGAATAAAACAATAACAAATATAGTTTAATAATATAATAATTCTTAATATATACATTGTATTTTAGTTTAATTTAATATGTTTAATAGCATTAAAATGAATAATACCGTTTCGTGATAAATATTAAGTAAATGGCTATAATATTATGAAAGTAATATGGTATTTAGTTTCAAATATCCAAAGTTTGGTTCATTTTGCTCATTTTTATAGACAATTCGTATGATTATTGCAATATTAAGAATATTTTACAATATATACATTATTTATTAATAAAGATAGAATAATAAAGAATAATGATAATTTTGACAATAAAAATAATAGTTAGTCGTAAAGTGCATGTTGTACTTTTTGTTCTTACTTATCAGCCATAAAAGGGAGAAATATCATAATAATGATAATAAAAACATAGTTTGATTATGAAATAATGATACATAATATAATTAATAATAATTGTATAAATGTTGTACCTGGTATATGTTATAAACAATAATAATAACAAAAACAATAATAGCAATAATAACAATAATAATTACCTGCAATCGCTTGTTTTCTAGTCGATATTGATCTCTTATTTTATCTAATTCGATGGTCTGTGATGATAATAACGATTCTCTGAGTTTGGATAATTTCAACTCATTATCTTTATTACGAATAATATCAGCTTCCTAAATAAGTTAAATGAATTATAGTCATTTACAATAATGATAATGTCATTTTTGCATAATTAAAATACTCAGAAGTGTAATAATAATTAATAAATACAAGAAAGTAGAGAAAATAATAATAGTAGCTGTAATAATAATAATAATAATAATAATAATATATTATGATATAAATGATTTGTATTTTTTTTGTTTAAAATTCGAGAAAAGAACTCACAAAGTGGAGATAAATATATTAAAAAAAATAAAGAATATTAAAATGTGTGTTATAGTAATAACAATAATAATAAAAATGATAAAAAATAATAGTATACTTTAACTCGGTAGATCATTGCAGACATTTCAGATTTGAGTTTCGTTTGATTTTCTATACTTTCATTTAAAGCTAAACTCAAATCTTGTTCTGCTTTTGCATTCACTTCCGATAACCTTTCCTTCCATTGCTGACGCTCCTCATTCATCTAATCATACAAAAATAAAAATAAACAAAAAATTGAAAAAAATAATCATAATAAAAATAATAAAATTACTTTATTTTTTGTATCAAAAAGTTCATCTTTCATTATTTTTATTTCATCTTGTAATTTTCTTTTCTCAGATTCTAGTGATGCTCGCATATCTTCATCATATTTTTTTTGTGCTTCTAATTTCATCTAAATATAATAATAGAATAATAGAATAATTATTAATTCGTTAAAATATTATCTTACATTTTATTATCATAATAAAATATTTTCGTGCAAAATTATCATATAATATTCATATAAATACATAAAAATGTTATGAGTTATATTATAATTGTATGATTTTCATTCTAAACTTTTCGAGAAAATAAAAATAATAGAATATTTATTTTATATGATTAACTAATGATATATTATATTATCAAAAAAAAAACTTACTAAAAATTGTTTATTTGCTGTTTCAATTTGAAATAATGCTTCTTCATTAATACGTTTATTTTCTGCTACCATAAGTGCAGCTTGTTTCCGATTATCTCGATTATAATTTTCTTCAATTTCTTTTCTAGCTTCTAATAATAATTGATCGTTATATTCATTACGTTGTTTTTCTTTTTTCTTGAGTTCTTCAATATAATCTGATAAATCTTTTATTTTACTTTTTAATTCAGAATTATATGATTCTAAAGAATATATTCGTTCTTCATTTTCTTTTGATGAAATTGAAGAAGTCTTTTCTAATGAATTTTTTAAACGATTTATAGTTAATGCTGCATCAGCTCTTTCACTCTATACAACACAAAGGCATTATCATATATTATCATAACAATAATAAACATTCATTACATCAATTAAGTCTGGTAATCAACACATTACACTCGCTTTGAGTTGTATTTGTCGTAAATTGATATATTTTCTCATTATTTTAAAAATAGTAAAGAAATTATAAAAATATATCTCATAGTTAATTTTCATACAAAATAAAATACATTATCTAAGATATGAGCATTTCGAACCGGAAGATGTAAAATTATGAATTTGCGAATGTAAAAAACAGAAGCATGAGCAAATTTACTTACTTGCACAGCATTTCTTGTTGCCATATTTGATACTTCTCGAAATTGCTTAAGCTGTTTCAAATATATATTTTTTCGATTTTCAAAGCATTCTGCAATATTTTGAAGGAATTTCTGCGAAACATCTTTAAGTATTCGATAATTATCTTCTAATATATATGCTTCTTTCGGAATATTTGCTGTTATTGGAGGATTTGAAACAGAAGAAGAAAATACATCAAAACCATTATACTTTTGAAACGATTTGATAAGATTCGAAAGGATCTAAACATACATTTAAAATAAAATATTAAATACTTTATTATAATTAAACGCTAACCTTTGAATCGAATTCTGCTTCTGACTCAACAAATTGATCGATTCTTGTCAATAAATCAGCAAGGTATTTCATATTTTCAGCTGATTTCATCATACACTGTCTGTAGTGGAGTGTGCTATATTCGTCTTTTTGATTCAAACTTGATGATTGACGGAATTGATGACTGGAAGATGGGGTTGTAAAATCACGTTTTAATTCATTTCCTTCTTCTGGTTTAAAATCAGCCTTTGAAGACTGTTTATGAATCGATTCTATGGGATAAGACAATAAATTATCAGTTCCTCGTTTATTTTCTAGAATTTGTTTTATATGTTTTTCATAAGCAGATTCGTTTGCTATTTTCTGTTGTGCATCAGTGATCATTAAGTCCGAATCTTCCCAACTTGGTAGTGGCAGTCTTGTTCTTTCGTTGGCAGTCTTTTTTACGTACATCTTCTGCAGAATCTTATAGAACATAAAAATATGTGTGATAAGATAAGTGTTCTAATATATATATATTTTGTTGCTTTTCACTTGCTTCGTTCTACCTGTGGTCTCGTATCGGCTTGATCACCCG
>VKHH01006687.1:0-16360 GCA_015144975.1 Epipyxis sp. PR26KG | reverse complement strand
ATGCCCCGTACGAATCCAACGTTCATGATATGATTCTTTGAATATACCTTTTGTTGCGTTAGCCTTTTTAATAGACTTATCAGAATTGTCAAGAGATATATAAGATTTAATGCCATTCTCATCTTCCACTAATTTCTTATAAATTTGATGCTCAAAGCCAATGTTGCGCACTCTTTTGTGTACATTTTCCACGACTGTATTAGTAGGATCAATCATTTTATAATTGTGGTGAAGATTTTATGAACCGTTCATTATAAATGGACACTATCCTACCATAGTTCACAAAATCTATGGGGGAGGGTCTGATATACAGTATCATATATACAGTGGCAGGGGGGGGGCAGATTTTAAAATTTAAAGTTAATTAAATAAATAAATAAATTGCAAATGTAACTTGTATATTGTATAGCGTATCAGAATAAATTAACTAACATTGGAAGTTAATCGATATTCTTATATATATTTATTGAAGTTACTTCATTATATTTCATTTAATTCATCATAATGTTCATTCATCAATTATTGACATCCCGAGATTCCACAACAACTATGTCACAATCTTTATCTCAACCGAAGTCCATTCAAGCCAAAGTTTCAATCAAGTTAAAATCGTTTTATTTGCTCAGTTTCACAAGTTGGTTGCATCATTTTGAAGATCTATCGCGTTGGGAGTTTCGAGCAGGAAATAGTGGCTTCTTTATTCTAATGAGTTTTATATGTATTTCAGCTCAAACGATAGTATTATTCGATTTAGGTTAGTATTATTTATTCACTTTTGAAATTGTCTGATTAAATAAATCCCAATAAATTTAATATTATAGCCTGAATTAATTATTGATAATTTCTGTTTGTTTCTTGATAATATTTCAAGTCAATTTCAAACTAATCGTCTCTTTCAGACGCAATTTTAAGAACTGTAATCAAGGGTTAGTTTTAGAGCATTTAAAGTTTGTTTTTTCGAGTGTAATTCGAGAATAAAAAAGAACTATGAGGAAACAAACTAATATGTAACTAAAACTAACTCAGATCATTAAATAATGAAATCTATTCGATATAAAAACGTCAAAATGTGATAAGTCTTGTTGATTAGTTAGATTTTATTATTTTAACAATGTTGGTACTTAATTCTTATGATTAAAATTAATCTAATTTGACTATTTTAGCTTACGAAGAAAATTTAGCAAATTACCATTGCCTTGGTAAATCGGCCACATTAACTGTTGCAATTTGTGGTGCATTAGTAACTTTAATTGTTGCTTTGAAGATGCAAGCAGAAGAGAGAAGAAACATAGGTACTAATGATAAGAATTAAAAAACACAAAGCTATGAAATAATAATAATAATCATAAATTATAATAAATGTTTTAGTTAAATAATACCATTTCTGTTGCCATACTATATTTGATAAATGAATTAGTAGAAGAATTGCCAATTTTCTTTAACAGTAAAACTTACTTAGCTTAATAATCGTCACTATTAAAGTTATAAACTTCCATATTATTTTTAATATAACAGGACAGCGAATTATCTTACTACGACATGCTACGGAATATTCGTATTGCCGATCCTTTTACAACCTTATTTTTGTCAGTAATTCACGTATTGTTTCACTTAAACTATTAGCATTTTCTATTTTCCAATCCTTACGGCAGTATGGAGTTATAACATTCGTTTATGTAGCAGCCATTGAACAGCTAATGCTCTTTGAAACTGTTCTGGATTATATTATTAATTCAGTGGTTGTATTACTAATTGCTGAACTTGATGAACTATTATTTCATTGTTTATCACGAGTTGAAGTTGAAGAAGATGATGATGAAGAAAAAGAATCTTCAGCACCTCATAATTTCATACCATATCTTTCAACGGCATTATCACTTGCTCAAAACAAACACGACACTAAGAATTCATCTCAATTAGATTCACCATCAAATACTATTCCTGTGAAAAAATCGAACTGGCGAAATGATAGTGGTCATGCCATTACATTACCATTTATGAATAATAATTCTCATAACAATTCTGATATAAATAATATTAATTATAAAAGTGTATCAGTTGATGATGAAGAAGCAATAACTGGTCCAACTCAGCATATTATAGATAATAATCATAATCATGATAATCAAAGTGATAATGATGATGCTTCATCTATTTATCAATTAAAACCCACTTCAATACATGATATGACAACAATATTCTTCACAAGACATGAATATAATATTTTTCTTATTTATGATTATTGTATTATACGATGTAATTTCATTGCTATGATGATACCATTAATGCATGGTAAGCTAACTGGTGCTCATTGCAGTGAAACAAGTAAATATCGTGTAGCAGAAATAGGAATGTTTATATTAATGCTTTCTAGAATCATATTAAATATTTATGTTGATGTATTATTGGAAAAAAAGAAGTTATATAAATCAAGAAGTATTTTTAAAATAATGAGACATATCATATGGTCTGCGTTAGAGCATGGGCTACCTTGTGTAGCTTATTTAGCATTAATGTATTTTGTATTTGTGGTGAAATTGAAATCATCATAACATCATAATCAAAGTCAAAATATAAAACAGTTTTGTTATCAATTTAGTAAATCCTGAACAACTCATAATTTTATTTAATTTAAACAAATTAATTTCATATTAATTTTCAGTCTTACATGGGTTGGCTCAAAATCCTCTAGAATAAAACATTTGCCACACATACTATATTATTGAATTATACTAAATTGAGTTGCAGGAGATCTAATGATGTAATTTATGTACAATTCAAACATTATTTCCAATGAAATGGTTTTCCATATGATACAACACTAATAACAATCTTGCAAACTAATATTATATAAATACTTCTCATAAATATCGACATACTAATAATGATACAGTCAAGTCAGTAAAAGCACTATAAATAAATAATCCTATATGCACGCACATTATTCAAATATGTTATCGTTAAAATATTTGTGTTAAAATATTATTTATTTATTTTCAGTTTGAAATACAGCCTCAAAAAAATCGTGATCATTAAATCGCGCCGTTGTGGTTACTTCAATTTTAACTTGACCAAAAGAACTATATTTTTCAGCAATATAAGCTTCGCTGTATGAATTATTGTATTTATAAACCTATGGGAAAATTGTTTTATATTAACTTTAGCAATTGGGTTGTAAATTTATGGGGTGGTAAGTGAATTGTTTACCTCAATGAAGGTGAATTTTTGCAAATCAGGATTAATTTTATGTTTCAAAATATCGAATCGAAGGCAGTTACTATCTTTATCTACATAGTTATTATTTTCTGTTTGTAGGTTTAAAGGATTTCCTCTCACTTGCTCTATTAGGTTTCGCATATCAAACTTAAATTTTTCTTCAATGTCGTTTTCAACTAAGACATCAACAATGAATACGAGATGTGGGTTACCTAATTCATTATTTTCTCTTATTTTCAATAGATTTTTTGAATCATTTATTTCGAACTTTATATCAAACGTTTCTCGAACTTCTAAACTTAGAACTCCACCATCGAATCGAAAACTTCTCCATGTTTTTATATGCTCACTATCCCGATGATTTTGCAATGCTGTTGAGTTAAAATATACCTAAAATAAATGCAAAGAAGTAGAGAATGGTTTAAAATTAAAAAATTTAGAGCTACTGTAAAAATTTAGCTAACCTCATAAAATATGAATTTTATTTGACCATTATCTTCCAGCGATTGATCTTTTAAATAAAATATATCAAAACGTTTACATCCATCTGTAGCGTCCTTTTCATCATTGATCCTCAAAGGTTCTTCAGTTCTAGTTAAATTTGCAAGATTTGTAATTAGAGGTATAAACTCTCTTAACCTTTCCAAGGGAATAATTACGGTCACAATCAACGCGATTGGATAATTCTCACGAGAATGAAATTCCATTTCAGCAAATTCTCTCCGGTGAAGTGATAATTAAAATAAAATAATGGAAGATACAAACAATATGCAGATGAATACTGATAATAGTATTCCAAGATTTCCGATTTATATATAAATCAACAACTCCAACTGACTTTTTTTTAATTGCTTTTTTTTTGTATGTACCGGTATATACAGTACTGCCGGCGTACGCCGCTAATAATAATGATACTCTTCATACCAGGATGAAAGTTTAATCAACAGTATTTCAATCCTATTTTATTTGAATCCTTTAGTAGTAATAGAGTCGTGAATTATGGAAAATGCAGTTCCCAATCCAGCTCCTACAGTAAGGGATCCTATAGATGAGATATTGCAATTAAATTTGCTTTTAGATGAAGGAAAATCAGAATTGATAAGTATACTGGAAGGATTGCGAGGTAGAAAATGTCTGATTGTTGATCCTCAATTGGTTGGATTGCTTACGCAAATAATAATTTCAGCCGATGCAAGTAATCCACCAGCTGGTGTACAAAACAATAATTCTACAGTAAATATCAATAATAATCTTTCCAATTCAAAATTTCTCAAAGAAAATAACGTATTTTATGTTCGAGAGCTGAAGAATGAATCATTTGGACAAAACGATTTCATTTCAAGTGAAAGTAAAGGTAGAGACATTCCAGATAATATAATATATATAATTAGACCAAACATATCTATTATGAAAATTATTTCGCAGCAGCTTAAAACAGCAATGAAATCAGGTAAAATATAGTTATTTAGATCATTATCATAATTTCGTATCATGATGCGATGCATCAAAAAGTTGCATTATATGAATACTATTTCGTGATTAGTTCAATCATAATGTTATGAACTAACATTATTATACTATATAATCAAAATGTATAATCAAAACAATTAATACCTTTCTAGGAATCAAAAGCCAATTTCACATTTGCTTTACTCCTAATCAATCAACAGTTTGCATGCATTTGCTAGAAGAACAAATAAATAATAATGATCTTTGGGAAAGAATTTCATTTGGTGAATTTCGACTTGGTTTAGTTCCATATGACACTGATCTACTTACTTTAGAAATGGAAGGAGTTTTCAAACAGGTAATATAGCATTCATTTTATTATTGTCAGTTAAAGAGTTCTTATTGAAATTTAGTCACAATTCAATATTGTTAAATCATAAAATTCACAACAAAATGTTATTATTTCATAATATCATACTCCTTTTTTAATAGTGTTACGTTGACGGAGATTTATCATCGCTCAATATTATTGCTCTATCATTGCATAAAATGCAATCACTGTATGGTATCATTCCTAACATAAAATGCAAAGGATTGGGAGCAAAAAAAGTGTTACAAAAATTATTTCGAATTCGTATCGAAGAAGAAGATTCTGAAAATCAACTGCAATTACACTCAAATATTGGTAATGGCGTTTTTTCTTCCAGCTCTCAAAGCTCATCAAAACAATACCAAAGAAGTGAAATTGATACTTTGATCGTGTAAGTCCAGCAAATAATTAATCGCTTATTATTTTGATAAGTTATAATAATAATAATATTATTATTATTTTATAATAAATTATATTATTATTTTATTGCTTCAATTATTGTATTAACAATCCAATAAAATAATAATGATTGCCAAATAATTTATTTTAGATTGGATCGTGAAGTTGATCTTGTAACCCCTTTTATAACTCCTTTAACATACGAAGGAATCCTTGATGATATATTCGGAATTGAAAATAATTGTATTAATGTGGACCAATCATTACTGAGCGATGAGAAGGAAGTCATGGGAATGACAGCAAATAAAGGAGGAACTGCAGCAGAAAAAGCAGCTGCCGCAGCAGCTTCAGCAGCTGGTAAATTTCATATAACAATCATTCTATTTCTTCAATCGTCTCAAATTCACATGATTATTTCTAAATTAATCTTCTTAGAATACTACATTGCTATAAATATTGAAGAACTTGTCAAATATTAATTCTTGATACTGTTATTATTGAATTATTAAAATATTATTGTCATTAATTCTATTATTTTATTATTTAGCGAACATGTCAAATCAACGAGTACTTGCGCCTGGAGAAAAAGCATCTATTTTACTAACTAATAACGACTCGATCTATGCTGAGATTCGAGACTTATCAATTGAAAGATTAGGTTCATTTTTACAAGAACGAGCCATTCAAATAAGGGAACGATATGCTGCATTTCGAGATAATAAAGATGCTTCAATTTCAGAAATACATGATTTTGTTAAGAAAATTCCAAAATTAACAACCGATTTTAAATCATTAAATCAACATATCAATATTGCTGAATTGATAAAACAAAAAACAGATAGTAGAGAATTTCGAGATCAATGGCAAGGAGAAAGAGGAATGCTTGAAGGAGAGGTATTGATTTTATTATAATGAAATAATTTGTGTGTTGGTTAGAATAATAATATAATAATTGTCATAATTATTTCAGTTATATTTAGATCAGATTGAAGAAATGTTATATGCTGATGTAGATCGAGTTATGTTTTATCGTATTCTTCGTTTATTATGTATTCAATCTCTAACAGCTGGAGGCATTCGATCGAATCGTTACGATGCGATTCGAAGAACTATAGCCCAAGTTTATGATTATCAACAAATTTACTTTTTGAGCAACTTGGAACGATCAGGTAAACGGACCGTAATCTATTCACCACTTTATAATACTAATATAATTATTATTTATATTAATTTTTCTAAAAAAAAATATTTGTAGCATTATTACTTTTATTGAATATAATTATCTGCATAAAAAGCGATATGGTAATATAATTATATAACAAAAAATGATAAAATTGAAAGGGATATTAGTATAAATCAGTTTCAGTAATTGTCATTTTCTTGAATATATAATCATATAACAGCTTATTATGCAGAATAATTGTATTAATTATCAATAATATAACATAATCTCCATGCTTTCAAACTCATTTTTGATGAAGTCAGTTAACGAGAGGAAATAGAAATATATATATTTTGGGGAAATGATAACATTATAGTTTTACAATATAATTTATCTATCGAGTTATTATTTTAAAGTATAAATGAATAGTTTTAATTTGGAAACAAGTTTTAAGCTTTAAAATATCTCAAAAAATTTATTTTAATAATTAATATTAATATAATTAATTATGATTGATTTTCTGTGAAAGGTATATTGAAGCGTAAAGATGTTATACTGGTTGATACTGCATCTATATGGCAAACATTAAGAAAACAGCTTAGGTTTGTAAAATTATTATTATTTTTGTATTTTATTTATTTTAATTGTTTGTTAAAATGTAGACTAATTGATGATCGCTCCAGTAACTCTAGTCGAGCAGAAGATATATCATATGTGTCAGCAGGTAATCAATCACTCAAAAATTATTTATTAAAATATTATTATTATTATTATTATTATTATTGTTTATTATTATATTATTATTATTTTGTTCTGTTAGGATACGCTCCATTACTAGTACGGCTCGTGCAATTGTTAGCTACATCCAATTGGACTGCTTTGAATGATATTCTTAAGCTATTACCAGGTCCTTTATTAGAGATCACTCAACAATCATCATTTCCGGAGGAACTGACTGAAGCAATACAAAGGTTAGAAGTGTAAACTATATCTATCGTTAATATTATTACTCGATATCATAATAGTCCTTTCAATTATTTCATTATTTCATATCAATTAATTATTATTATATTTGAAAATAATTATTATTTATTTAATTTTGTATTATGATTATTATTTTGACATTTTTTTGTGTTTTGAAATTAATTTTAGGAGTGCTGGTGAAGCTAGCTCAGCGGTCACAGCTAGTGGTACTTCAACTGCTACATCATTTACAACAGCTTTATCCACTTCATCGATTATAAACTACACCACTGGGATCATGACCTCTGCTGCTGATTTGAATAACATTAATGTGAAACTAAACAGTACCAAAGTGAGTTCAACTTTAGAGAATCTTTATTAATATAATTAGAAACATTTTCAAATTGAGTCTAATACAGACATTGTTAACATTATCTACAATATTATATTAATTCTATATTATAATTATGAAGGTCAGCTCACTGATGTTACTTCTCTTATTTATATTATTACACAAATCATAATAATTATAAATCAACATTTATACAATTAATTATATTCTTTATCATTATTTTATAATCAGACTACTTTTTATTATCATTATTATGATATTTCTCCATTTTATGGCTGATAAGTTTGAACAAAAAAATAAAAGATGCAATTATCATGTTAAACATAATTATTATTATTATAGATTATATTATTATTATTATAATTTTTTGTTATTGTTATTTTATTATTTATTTTATTCTATGCTATCAAAACCCAATTTATTAAAATCAAACAGCTTAGTTTATAAAAATGATGTATTAATCAAATGATTATTGTATTATTATATTATTAGAATGCGGTTCAGAATGCAGCTGTGAATAGTATCACTAGTCTTGCGAATACAATCAATATGTCAGCTCCTTATGTTGGTAATAATCGTAATGGTAATAATACAGCATTTAACAGTGGCTATGGAATGAATGAGAAGAAAATTATGTTAATTTTTGTGGTTGGTGGATTATCATTTGTTGAGATTGCAGCATTTCGATGCTTGTCCAGGGATCCAAATTACCCATACAAGATTATTTTAGGAACAACAAAACTTATTAATGGGACAACTTTTTTACAATCATTGCAACATACGATTATGTAAATGCATATTATTAACTTCAATTGTTATGTTAGTTGAAAACTGTTGTTTAATTCAATATAAATAATTTTGTGATTTTTAATAATAATAAATAAAACAATAAATTTACTTTTCTATTTTGCAGTATTCCTACTGTAGGTTCAATCAAATAGTACATACAGTACTTCACATGTGACCGCTCTCCCTAAAACAAACCTCCATCAAACTTTTGGTTGATAATCTAGATCAACAATTATTTTGACTAAACAAATTAAATATGTTTGAAAAAGTTATTGTTGAATTACTGACAAATTTCTCTTCTAGTTATAACTTTTGTATTTCCTGATAAAGTTATTACCTTAAATGTAGTTGGTAGGAATCGTTTTGCTGGCCCATCAACTCATTTGCGCATTCAAACCTCATCAACTCCTTTCACCATCATTAGATCATCATATCAGCAGGTGAGTAAGACACTGCAAGTAGTATTAAATGATGCATCATGATAGATTGAATTTTTTCTCCGACCTTATCGTCTTCCCGCAAGATCATCATTGCTCAACTGTAAAGATGGTGGGCAACGAGGTCTTTTGTTTCACAAGGATAATCCTCAATTAGTGCAACATTGTAATTATTGTTTTTCCAGAATATCATAAGATGAAGTATAAGTACATTGTACCTTTACTCTTCTATAGTTTGCTACATGTTTTGTTAATCTTTTTGCTAACGTTGGTTCACACGTTGATCCAAAATAAACTTTTCCTGTTAAATTGCAAACGATTTTATAAATTTTTCCTAAAATTGATTAGTTTACCATTTTCTTATTACCGGTATACCTTTTTATATTAAAGTTATCTGCTGTATTCTAAGCGTTTATTTATGATTGTAGGACCGTACGACCCCTATTTAGGGTACTATTTATTTTTACTAATCGTGGAATCAACAGTTATTTCTATTAAAATATAGTTTTCATTCTAACTTGCTGCACATTTTAGTATTATCTTGAAAAAAATGACAAGTGAGATAAAAACTGATGTCAGAGACCCCTTTTGTTGATGCGTAAGCGCTACCTTGATATTTCTTTCCGACCAACAATTGTATTCCAGGTATTGTTGATCTTATCTTTATATTCCTATTCCCTTATTGGCTGTTACTTATTTGCATTACTCGCATTTCCTATTGTCATTTTTTTCTGAAAGTCGAAATGAGTGATGCTGTTGTAGATCCTCTGTCATCTACAGAAAATTTGATCAGTTATGAAGATAATGCATCTTTGTTATCAAAGTTTTTCCTATTTTATATGAATCCAGTATTTGCTTTTGGATATAAAAAATCATTAGAGGCACATGATATGGGTGGTGTGGCAGCGCAGGACAAATGTTCCTTGTTGTATGACGAATTTTTACGACATTGGCAAGCTGAACAAAAGCTACCAAAAGGTTTTAAACTGTGATAAAATTTATTTGTTCATGTTTTACTGATAAAATGCTATTTCTTTATGTCATTTTCAGCAAAAAGATCATTGTGGAAAGTTTTATGGAGAACTGTTGGATATTTAAGGCTATCAACCGCAGTTTTTTACTATGCTATATACACCGCATTAGGATTCGGCCCGATTTTAATATTAAATGCATTAGTTCGTCATTTTAACAATACCGAACGTTTATCAAAATCTGTGTTATGGGTTTTAGTGGCACTTATGTTCATATTCCCAATGTTAGGATCATTGCTGTCAGCTCAAAGTAATATTATTATGGCTCATATTGGAATACAATTCAGAAATGTTCTAGTTAATATGATATTTAGAAAATCTTTATTATTATCGCCGTCAACAAGGCAAGTGACTTCAACCGGTCAGATAGTGAATATGTTTTCCAATGACACGGCTCAATTGCAAAGATTTATTTTATTTGCTCTGAATTGTATTATTGCCTTGCCAACTATTATTGTTTGTTTAGCACTAATTTATCAGCAAGTTGGACCATCAACTTTTGTAGGAGTAGCTCTTATTATTTTCTTGTTACCACTCAATGGAGTTATATTCGGTGTATTGAATGTAATCCGTCGAAAGAAAGTCTTAGTAACGGACATAAGAGTTAAACTAATGAATGAAATTCTTAATGGTATACGTGTCATTAAATTCTATGCTTGGGAGTCAGCCTTTTCAAAAAAAATTATTGATATTCGACTTCGCGAACTAGTTTTATTGAAGCAATTAGCATATGTTGTTGCTGTTGGCTTCACTGCTATTTTGATGGCCGCTCCTATTTTGCTGCCAGTCTTGACTTTCTTAACATTTGTTCGACTTGGAAACCAATTAGATGCAGCAATCGCATTCACTACAATTTCATTATTTAATACATTGCAATTACCATTCGCTTTTTTGCCACTGGGTAAGGGATATTTATTGATATTATATTTTATTATTCGATAAAAAATATCATTTTGATTTAATGTTTTCTGTGAAGGCTTGGCTCAATACAGTCAATCTTTGGTAGCATGTAAACGAATGCTTCAATTCTTTGATTCAGAGGAGTTGTCATCGTACGTTGATCGCACACCATCCTCAGATGGTGTTGTGATTTGTATGAAAAATGCGAGTTTGTGTTGGGTTTCTGAAGAATTAACGAATGTAAAAGAGAAGTCTGAAGCAGATGAAACGAACAAGAAAAATGATGATAAGAAAAAAAATAATGATTACACTGCAGTTAAACAAGATGTTGAAGACCCGATAGAATCAAAACAAGATCAGAATATCGAATTAGTTGAGGTGACATCAAGACAACATCATATGATTTTAAATATTAATTCATCAATTATTTAACTAATTTTTAATACATATTAGATAAAGCCAAATGTGGATGAAGAAATTAGAATCAATCGTTCAGCCCAAACTCTCATTGATATATCATTCTCTATTAAAAACGGGTCGTTGGTTGCTGTTGTTGGGTCAGTGGGAAGTGGGAAGAGTTCATTGTTAAATGCATTGTTAGGAGAGATGCAGATCACTAAAGGAAATGTTCAATTAGATGGAACAGTGGCATACTGTGATCAGAGACCATGGATTTTAAACGATACTCTACGTAATAACGTGTTGTTTGGTATACCCTATGACGAAGAAAGGTTTGACATGGCATTGTATGCTGCTAATTTAGGAGATGATATTAAAGTACTTCCTGGTGGAATTAATACTCAAATAGGTAATATAATAATACTACAATGCCATAATAAATAAAATAAGCGAATCACAAAAAATATTATGATTGTAGTATTTTTTTATGATTTTCTAACCTATAAACTACATTAACATGTAATCTATCATAGGTGAAAGAGGAATCAATTTGTCTGGTGGCCAAAAAGCACGTGTCGCTCTTGCACGAGCCATTTACCGTGACGCTGATATTTATTTATTAGATGATCCTCTATCTGCGGTAGATGCGCATGTTGGACAATTTCTTTTCAAAGAATGCATTCAATCAGCTCTCAGTGGTAAAACTCGACTACTGGTTACCCATCATGTTCAATATTTATCTCGATGCGATATGGTCATTGTGTTGGAAGATGGGCTGCTGAAAGCTTTTGGAACTTATGAGGAAATTCTAGCTGCTGGAATTGAAATACATGCTAGTGTGACGGAAACGAATAATAATAAGGAGAAAATTGATAACGGTAATAATAGTGAGAGTAATAGTGATAAAATAAATAATAATGAAGAAAAGAAAGAAAGTATTATTACAGATGATAAAATCGATATTCCTACTGTAACAATCGATAAAAATGGTGATAAAAAATCGAAACTAATTCTCGAAAATAATGAACAAACTGGAGAGGTTCGCATGGATCACTTGTATGATGATGTTGAGCAAGTGTCAATTCAGCAAGATTCTCCAATGGCAGATCCACAAAAGAGACCCTCATCACCACATATGGTGAACTCAACGGACAGTAATACTATCGACGCAACAGATAATAACAAATCAAAGGATGAAAATGAATCACGTGTTTTAGCTAAAGAAGCTTCTAAAGCTGCAGGCGAATGGAGAAAAACTGATGCACGAAGTAGTAATATTATATCTAAAGAAGAGAAGCAAGAAGGGGATGTCAGTCTCGGCATTTATGGATATTATATTATGACTGGTGGAGTTGGCAAGTTCACATTGATGGTTACCTTCTTAGTTATTACTCAAGGATTTGGATTAATTGCTGCATTCTGGCTAAGCTACTGGGGTCAAGTTAGTATTCGCAATGATCAAAATAATCATCCTTTGTCCAGTAATCGAAATATTTATTATTTGAATTATTATGCATTATTCGCTTGTCTTGGTTTGCTTTGTACTATTATACGTGCAATTATTCTAGCAAATCATCGTTTAGGTACATCCTTAGCATTACATAATGGATTATTGAAAAGCACTTTGAGTGCTCCTGTAGCCTTTTTTGATGTCACACCAGTGGGACGAGTGTTGAACAGGTTTTCAAGTGATTTATTAGTAATCGATGAAGAATTATCTCAAACAATTTCACAATTAACTAATTCTCTTGGAGCTGTGATTGGTGCTTTGTCTGCTATTGCTGGTGCAACAAAAGGAATATTCTTGATATTATTAGTACCAATTATTGGGTTTTATATAAGAGTCCAAAATTATTTCCGTAAAACAAATACAGCAATTGCTCGTATTGAAAGCGTCTCCAGATCACCGATATATGTTGATTTCAGCCAAGCTTTATCTGGTATGGCATCAATTCGAGCATATGGTGCACAGGAACGATTTATTTCAAATCTTGAAAAAGCAGTTGATATTAATTCTGTTGCAAATGTTTTCCAACAAATCGCAAGTAATTGGCTTTCTATTCGATTAGATTTCATTGGTTCATTAATATCATTTTTTATTGCATTAATTGCTGTTGCAACACCATCAGGATTTATACCAGCAGGATTCTTAGGTTTAGGTTTAACTTATTCATTCTTATTAACAAATTATCTCAAGTTTTGTGTTCGAATGGTTGCCACATTAGAAGCTCAAATGAATGCTGTAGAACGTGTGAAATATTATATGGATAATATTGTTGAAGAAGGGTCAGGAAGAGAATTAGAAACAAAAGATATTCCTAATAATTGGCCTGAAAAAGGATGTATAAAATTCGATAATATTTCTATGAGATATCGCGATGGTCCATTAGTTATTAAAGGATTATCATGTGATATATTATCAAGTGAAAAGGTTGGTATAGCAGGTAGGACTGGTTCAGGCAAAAGTAGTCTCATGATTGCTTTGTTTCGTATACAAGAATTATCAAGTGGCAGTTTATTTATTGATAATATCGATACAGCAACGATTCCTCTTAACTTGTTAAGATCTAAATTAGGAATTATTCCACAAGACCCTGTGATGTTCTCAGCAACTGTCCGATTTAATTTAGATCCATTTCAACAATATTCTGATGAAGAAATATGGAATGTTTTGGAAGGAATTAATCTTAAAGAACATGTATTGAGTTTGCCGAAAAAACTCGAAGAAGAAGTCGCAGAAGGAGGTGATAACTTCTCAGCTGGGCAACGACAAGTAAGTTCATCCATTCCACAATTTCTTCTTTATTATTATTATTGTTACTATTATTATTATTATTATGATTTAATAATATCATAATAATATTATTAATTTAATTATTTTTATTTTTAGCTTATTTGCATAGCAAGAGCTATTCTACGGAAGCCAAAGATTCTTGTACTTGACGAGGTATCCTTTAAATAATGGATGAATATTATTATGAACAAATTCGACTCCATAATTTATCTATTCATTCATTATATTATGTTTATTAGGCAACCGCTTCTATTGATAATACCACCGATTCAATTGTTCAGAAATTAGTTCGAACTCAATTCAAAGAATGTACAGTTTTGACAATAGCTCATCGCCTTAATACGATCATGGACAGTGACCGGTCAGTCACTACTTATGTTCATCCATTCATACTACCAAACACAATATATCAAACAATATATTATTATTATTGTTATTATTATTGTTATTATTATTGTTATTGTTATTATTATTATTATTATTGTTATTATTATTATTATTTTATTATTATTATTATTGTTATTATTATTGTTATTATTATTATTATTTTCATTATTATTATTATTATTATTATTATTATTTTCATTATTATTATTATTATTATTATTATTGTTATTATTGTTATTATTATTATTATTATTATTATTATTATCATTATTGTTATTATAATTATTATTATTATTATTTTTATTATACTAATTACATCAGTACAATAATCATATTAATTATACGCAGAAATGGGCCAAAATGAAAAAAACGGATATTTGAAATGAATACCACATGATTTTCTTAATAATATAGCCATTAATATTAAATTAGATTAAAATGTTGTTATTATTATAATATTATTCATTTAAATACAATTATAACTATTAACTAATGCATATTCTGCTCTGCTAGAATTGAATCAAAATATCGATATTTCTTATTTGATTATCAAGCAAGTGTTTTATGCATTCTTCGATTTCATCAAAATTTTAATTTTCTTAATTTTACAATTGGACATTTGATATGATTATTGTTTTTATATAAATAATGCATATATGATATTATATTTGATCACAACAAAAACAATTTCTAAAAATCAAATTGCTTAGATAATAAATATATTATTATCATGCTTCTGTCTTATGTTGTCGATTTATGTTTTGTATTATTATAGAATCATGATTTTGGATGATGGAATATTAGCTGAGTTGGATGCACCAAACAAATTATTACAATCTGAACATAGCCATTTCAAACAATTGTGGGACAAACATCAAAAGAGTACCGAGCAACATCAAGAATAATAATAATAACAATAATAATAATAACAATAATAATAATAATAATAATAACAATAATAATAATAATGATAATAATAACAACAATAATAATAATAATAATAATAATATTTTGCATTTGTTCAAATTTATGATGTTTCAATTAGTTTTATTCTAGTTAAGTTTTTAATGTTGATTCGTATGATAATGATATGATTCATGCAATGGATGAATGAATGAATTGATAATTAATTATATTTTTTTTATGATATTAATTATGTATTTAATCCTATTATTATACTTTAATAAATTGATTAAATAACATTTCATTTTCAGATTTTTTTTATTTAAATTATAATATTATTTCGATTAATTATTTTTTTCCAAATTTTATTATAATTATTAATATAAAGTTTATACATTATTATTATTATAATTATGAAATATAAAAGAAACAATTAATTAATTTATATTATTATTAGAATAAAACTAAAAAAAACCAATCTAATTCTAAGATTCTTTATGATAATAATTTTTGATTAGAAGGAGTCCATGACATGATTGTTAGTTACTCCTGACCTGAAGAAAGCAAAAAGCTAATAATAATAACAATAATAATAATAATAATAATAATAATAATAACAATAATAATAATGATAACAATAATAATAATAACAATAATAATAATAATAATAATAATAACGATAACAATAATAATAACGATAATAATAATAATGATAATAATAATAAAGATAACAATAATAATAATAATAATAATAATAATAATAATAATAATAATAATAATAATAATGATAATAATAATAACAATAATAA
>VKHH01006686.1:0-16385 GCA_015144975.1 Epipyxis sp. PR26KG | reverse complement strand
TATCCCCCAACTATTATTATTATTTTTTATTTTTATTATTATATTTTTATTTTCTTCTTTATACATAATATACATATTTATTTTATAATAATCTTATTAAATAATATTATTATTCTTTTTAATCAATGCCAGCAAAAAACAATTTTTTTAATTAAAACTGCTTAATTTCAAAATATTATTATTATTATTATTATTATTATTATTATTATTGATTAGAAATCATCATATCGAATATCATGATAGATATCTGAAGCTGTGGGATGATAAAAATATCAACAAAACCTCACTTTTTGATAATAAAAAAAATGAAATTTTAACAAAAAAATCTTCTTTTATTAGATGTGGTTCCTCAAGTTAAACCCATCAAACTGTGGAATGGTTTGTTTCAAATCTATATTTTCAAAAACTTACTTTTTTGAAAACTTACAGTCCAGTTGGTCAGTTGGTCAGTTGGTTTTGTTGTGAGTTCATATGAGGTATTAATATTTTATCAAGGATCCCAAAACTTTGCCTAATAATATTAATCGTTATACTGTATCTTAATTAAGACGAGTATGATCATCATCTGTTTAAAATCAAAGTATTATTATTGTGTAAAAATAATAATTATTGTGAATAGTTTTTGAAATACAATATCCAGGATACTGGAATATCATATAGGAAATAGATATTATTATGATTATTTTATGATTGTTTTTGTGATTATTATTATTTTTATTATTAATAATAAATACTCTTTTTATTTCTTCATTATTATTATTTGTATGTAACAAAAAGAAGATATAATAACGGATAATATAATAATATAAATAAAATCCATAGATTCAAAGAGTCATAAGTCATAAAGTCATAGATTCATTCATAATTAATGTTTGAAAAGTTGAGATAATAATTAGTTAATTGACAATCAACTCGTTTCATTACTGTTCTAATTTAGGATAGCAGAATCGAACAGAATAGAATAGGACATCACAAATAATAACAATCAATCCATTGATTATTATGTTCAAAATAATAATAATTAACGTAAGCTAAAGAAGATAAAAAATAACTCATGCGATGATGGAGGTGAGATGCAGATGCAGATGCAGTCTAGTACTACTGTGCTTATTACAATAATAGTATTATTTACATAATATCTATTATAGATAGTTTATATTATAGTTTATATTATTATTACTGTTATTAATGTTATCATTATTTTATAATAATAAATATTATAAATATTTTAAACATTCTTGGCACTGGATTATTTATTGTCATATACGAATATAATAATTCTGCTTTTATATGATTTTGAAGACAATTATGATGCCGAAAAGTAACAAAAAATATAGTTAATTAATTCATTAAGTTTTTAAAACTAATTAGGAATAAACCACAAATGATAATGCTAGATTCATCCATTTTTCATCGATTTGTAGTATCTCAAATCAAGCAACTGGTCAACCGTTCATTTAATAAAAAATCTTACATAATAATAATTATAATTGCTATTATTGTTATTATTATAATGATTATTATCATGGCAAGTCAAGCTAATTATGATAATCGGAATAATCATAATTCGATTGTGTTTCCATTGCCATCCACAATACTAGCTGGAGGGGTCCACTTGACCTTGTATGTCTTCTCCAAGGCTCGCCATAATAAGAACATCTTCCCTTTATACTTCTTTATTGTGCGAGCTACATAAGTAGGATCAGATAGTTTCTAATAATAATAATAAATATAATTATTATTAATGTTTTTGTAATTATTATTATTATTATTATTATTATCAAATATCTCTTAAAACATTATTATTATTATTATTGTTATTATTGTTATTATCATTATTATTATTGTTATTATTGTTATTATTTTTATTATTGTTATTATTATTATTATTATTATTATTATTATTATTATTGTTATTATCATTATTATTATTGTTATTATTATTATTATTGTTATTATCATTATTATTATAGTTATTATCATTATTGTTATTATCATTATTATTGTTATTATTATTATTATAAAAATAATCATAATTATCATAATAATAAGAAATATTAAATATCGCATTTATTTATTCCCAAAATAAGGATGTTAAATTGAATTATACCAACACAATACTACAAGAAAGCTTACTTTCTAATATTGTTTTTCAAAATAAGGAAGAAATATATTCTGAAAAAAATATATAAAAAAGTAAGCTTTCCTTATTATCTACATTATTATTAAGTTCCGGAGTTATAAGAATATATAATTCAATACAAGATTATTATTTTCATTTTTCGATTAATTTCATATGATTGAATTTGTATTTTGTTCATAATTCGAAAATAAGTCACAAAATTGGTAAGCATTATCATAGAAAATGATAATAATATATTATGAATATATTGAATATGTTATTATGATTTTTAATTCAGTGTGGACTTTATATTCTTTCATTAATTCGTCATTAATTTTACTCAATCTAGAACGTAACACATCCAATGGATCCCCTCCTGCAACTAGAGAAATCGCCACATAATTAATTGAATTTTCATTATAATGGACACTAATAGCAAGATTATTATCATAATCTACAACTTTTTCTTTGTTAATAATATTATTCTCATTTTGCTCATCTTGCTATTAGTGTCCATCATAATGAGGGGGGATCCATTGGAAGTGTTACTGTAT
This sequence comes from Epipyxis sp. PR26KG, assembly GCA_015144975.1. Lineage (NCBI taxonomy): Eukaryota > Chrysophyceae > Chromulinales > Dinobryaceae > Epipyxis > Epipyxis sp. PR26KG. The sequence continues at coordinate 13,709 of VKHH01006686.1, read as the reverse complement.
ATATTAGGGGATCCATTGGATGTGTCATCTTGCTTCTTTAGTTGCAGGAGGGGATCCATTGGATGTGTTACGTTCAAGATTGAGTAAATTAATGAGGAATTAATGAAAGAAAATAATAAAGGATGTGAGAGAGGATATAATATGATATGATATATGTTAGTTGTGATTGACATAACAATTATAAACAAATAATAAAAATATATACATTTTTATAAATTAAGCAGCTATAATAATTTGACTATAAATTCGAAAATAAATTTCTCATATAGTGAGTCTAACCGATACACATACACCTTGTTAATAAATAATATTTCAAAAATATAATTTTTAATAATGATAATTCTAATTAAATAATTATTGAGAATAGTTCCTTGTGTCAATGAAAATTATTGTCTATCTGTTGACCTATTTCGATGATTTCACTGATGTGTGAAACAAATTTTTGTTAACATTTTTTTCTATTATTATTCATTATTTGAAGTTACCTCAGGTGCATTCTTGGCATAGAAATCTTTAAGCCAGTTCATATGTTGATAAGTCTCATATTGTTCCATGCAATAGCCTAATAGATAATATCCAGCGATTGCAAAGAATGGTAATAACAATAATAATATTAATTGTAAATATCTCAGATGAATTTGTCTTTTTTCATTTGTTGATATTCCTTTTGTTTCTGTTACAAGGATTTGTCCAGTATGAGGATCAGCTTGAATCACACATTGGCAACTTTCGACTACTAATGGGGTTGGTTTCGCGTAATTAGACATGGGATAAACAACCTTCACAACAACAATAATTATTATTGTTAAATTTATTAAAATTAATATGACAAAAGTAATATATTTTATAAAATTAAGCTGATTATTATTTTAAAATATAAATAATAATTATAGACATAAAAAATATTTAAATTAATATGATAATAATCATTTATAAATATAATGTCCGATTTACAGATTGTGAGATTTTTTATTTCACCAGTTTTTCGTGACAATTGCCACTAAATTACAACATATATAACCGTTATAGACAGAAATAAATAAACCAATGCAATCATTTAATAAGATTTGTAATAAGGGTAACATCGATAGACAAGATAGGTTTTCCGTTTATCTTGTTTTGTTTGATGAAACGGAAATTTGATCTCTATGGATATTAACACCTATTAAAAATCTATTCAATTATTGCATTAGTTAACGTGTTAATAAGTTGGTTATTTTTTATCTATAACGGTAACGTTTGTTGCTAAATTTGCGAAAAACTGGATAGTAGTATGCAAAACATAATGACATTAAACATGATAGTAGTATCACCATACTATGATGTATAATAATAAAAATAATCGATACCTTGACTTCATTCCAAAGATTATTTTTCGAAATCATATGATTTTCATCTGATATGATTGAGGTGGACTCTGTTTTCCACTCATGAATACTTGACTTTTGCATGATTCTGATCATAGGATAAGTCGTGGAAGGAGCATTAGAACGGAAGGGGTTGTACAAAGAGCCATATTTGAACTCACTCTTATGGACTAATGATGAAGGATTCTATAAAATAACAATAACATCACATTAGAAAGATTATTATATTAATTATTATATTCCTTGCTATGCGAAGACTATGCTGTATAAAATAAACACAAGCAAGGGGAACAACAATCGCGGAGGAGGGATACAGATTAATCAACGATGGGAGACAGAAGAAATGAGTTTAAGGTTGAAAACATAGATAGCTACAGTCATAATGTGTGTCGCGGCTTGTTATGATTAAGCCGCGGTTTAACAATATTTCAGTTTCAGTTTCTTAACCAGTCGTTGTGTGATAACGATCGTGACTGAAACCTTTAAATATCATACTTACACTGGTCCAAATGGCTATGAGTTATTATTTTAACAAACTGTAAATTCAACTCCTTCATCACATTCATTATTATCATATTTCATTGATTTATGTTATCATAATATTAGTTAACTTACCATTGTATGGTTGACATTGAATGGTCCAGCTTGAGACTTCCACACACGACTACCAGAGGCAAATGATGGGAAAGAATCCAATGGTTTGCTCATAATTTCGACTTTTTCCTTTTCATTTGCGATTACTTGAATCGCAAAGTCATTATTGATGATGTTGTCAGCAATAGGCAGCTGTAATTATTGGATTTATATCATTCATCATGGCTTATTAAAATTATAATTATCAGTACTATTATCATCATAATTATTACTATACCAATATTATCATTACCTGATAAGCAATCTTCCATTCTCCAGTTTCAAGTTGCAAATATTGTTTAGAGGAATCTAATTCAGCAGCAGAGAGAAGTGATGCACCTACAGCAGCATCTTCTGGTTTAGGCTCAAAGATCCCTTTGCTGGTAGAGACAATGGATGACAAACTAGTCAATAATGATTTATTACCTATCAGCCATCCATCCACAATTACCGCACTAATCTCGATATTCTATGAAAATAAAAGAATTTATTATGTGTGATCATGATAATGTGATACTTATTCTTCGAGGTTTAACAACTCGCATCATGAATATTTTGATAATAATTAGTGATGAATACTAACAAATAAATCATATTGAAACAAAAATGCGGAAATGTGAAAATATTATTATCAAAATAACTGCAAATGGATTCAAATTTTTTAAATTGGATGTATATTTTGGATTCAAATATGCGTTTGAATAATAATAATATTTATTATTATTATCATTATTATTATTATTATGAAAATGGAGGTATTTGTTATGTGAGACGGGATGGTTTACATTGTTTGTATAGTGCAGAATATTACTGAGCGTAGTACTATACCTTAGCATCTTGTTGAAGTGATGCCAGTTGAAATAAATCGCTTGTGATAGTTTTCAATAATCCTATAACATCCGGAGTGGACATGATTACTTCTTTTGTTTGACCAACTGGCATAGTCATAATACCATACTTCGAGGCTAAAGTACTAAATCGTTCATATCCCAACAAATTTCCCAGGCTTTTAGCTTCTTTATGACCTTCACATCTTACTAATGCACAATCAAAGAGCCCCCAAATATGACTATTATTTATGAAAGGCGGAGATGAGATATCGTTTATATGAATTATATTAATATATAAAACAACTGGTTCTGTTTCCAATTGATCCATTAATGATGATAAATTACTACTAGTTTGCTTACTAGCTTTAACATTTTGTTTAATTTGTTCTCTAAACAATCGACCTGCTAATGTAGATACTGCTCGATTGAAGTAGTTTTTAACGATCACGTCTGAGGACAGAATAGCATCTGACAATGTTGATAATTGAGCTTGATCAAATCCACATGGTGTAACTAGTGTTAGGGATTGTTTTTTTGGGGCTTTTTTCTTCTTTGTTTTAGTAGAAGTACTTGATTGATTGATATCATTACTAAGTTGAACAGAGTTTGAAGTGATATTCCCAATTAATAGTGAAAGTAGTTCAATAAGATAATTTCTATCTGGATCTAATACACTTAGATGGTTAAGTAAATATAAATAAATAAACGGAAATTGAATATAAGGTCCTTTAAATGATGATAATACTTGTTCTTTCATTCCAATTTTTATATCAGTTTTACTTTCGGAAATATCATGTTGGGCATTATTCAGCTTAGTTTTACATGCTTTTAAGTCATCGAGAGTTGGGATATCGTCTGCTGTGATAACTGCAACAACATCATGTCTCTTGAAAGACGATATATTTTCTTTTTCTGACCACACTGCTGTAGTAATTGATCCATGTTGAACTTGATTTGTTGAAGAATAGAAGTCTGCTGTAAAACACTCATCTCCAGTGAATTCACCTCGAGTAATGGAATTAATATCTGCATTATCTAATTTATTGCTGATAAAGTTTGAAACAGAATCGCTAGCGGTATTACTTGACGATTTGTTGTGAGAATTATTCATATTAAATGGTAATGCCATATTCGTTGATAAAGATCCGCCACCAATAGCACCATGATAAGCATTTAATGCCATATTCTTTAATTTTACTAATTTAAACCAAATCAAGTATAAAAGATATAATTTATATACAACATCTGCTGCAAAACCATACTTAAGAACATTCATAATTATCGGAGAGTGGTGACGAATGAATGAATTAATTAATTAATAAATTAATGAGCAAATCATAACCTTAATACATCATCGGAAACTTTTTAGTAAATTCATTTTGCCTTTACAATACTGCAAAAGTTCTTCAATGCTACATTAATAACTCATTGAATAAATGTTTTACTTGAACCAGGACTAGGAAAATTAAAAGTGGTTACGGTAACGAATAACTGAAAATATCTTATTGTAATAATTTTTAACATTCAATAACAATATTGCTTTAATCTCAGTACCTTTTAATGTGAAACATTCGTGATTAAAGGAAAGTACCGGTAATTCAAAAAATATTTACAATAAAATAATGGAGTGGTGGTCATAACATGATACAAAAACAACTCATTAAAATTTGAAAATATAAAAAATACAATAGAAATACAATAAAATAGAAATGAAAGAATATGCTTGTTTCTAAAATTATAGAATCAATATTGTACCAGCTACAAGGTATTATATGATCATAATAGTGTGTTAATATATTATTGGGAAAGTGTAGCATGGCAGTGACATGCGGTGGGATTGACATCATGAATGTGGAACAGTTGATCGTTTTTCAATTAGTTAATTGCTTTGGACACTAATGGTGAGTTAGCATTTGAACCAGTAGATTTTGGTAATGGTTGACCAAATATTCTTCTAACAACTTTAACTGAAAATCTTTCAGTCAACTCACTTATCACTCGACTTAATACTCTCTGGAGAACTGGTTCTTTAAAAATCTAAAAATTAAATTAAAAAATATATAAAATCATAATTATTATTTCAAAAATATGATCAATTTTAACAAATTTATAACACCTCATTTATTTTATTGTGATTGATATGATTTTAATATTATATAAATCTAAAGCCATTCTCTAACATTATCATATATAAATAAATAATAATCGGTATCGATGTCCTTTACGAAATTATTACCTTTCTTGCTAATGATAGAATGTTACTTCGATCAAATTCTTTATTTTTCCGTAAAAACTTTGCCACTTTACCAAGAGACAAAAGAGAGCTTGATGGTGCAGCTGACTTTTGTATTGATCGTAATACACTGTCAGCAAAGCGATCAATAATACTCTCATCAGCATCTGAATTAATATTATTATTACCAGCAATATTTGATATAGTTGATACCATTTCACCACTTGTAACAAATTTAAAAAATAATTGAGTTCCTTCTGTTTCTAATTGATCAAGTACATCAACCATTTGAAATACTAATAATTCACGTACATTAACTGCTTGGTCTGAGATAAGATAAGCTATCATTTGGTCGACTACTTGAGTGATGTCGTAATCATTTGTATCAGATGCTATTAAAAAATTGTTATATTATTAATTACTATAATAAAATTCATCTAATTATTATTGAAAAATGAACTGTTGAAATCTATACACCATTATTATTATATTATGTAGAAATCGATAAAATTACCTTTTTCTAATAATTCTTCAAGTCTTTCCCATCTCAAATTTCCATCTTTAAAAACTAGTTTTTGTAATGCTGATTGTAATTCTTCTGATGAATCTGTGAGAAGTCTTGATGCGATATAAGGATAAGCATCATTTATTATTCGGAAATCTTTATCAACCTTTTAAAATAATAATCATAATATTATCATTTCACATACATCATATATAATAATAATAAGAATGATGATAATAATACTAATATGAAATCATAGATATTTTTTTAACATTAATTTTCAAGTTTAAAATTATGAAATCAACGAAATGTGAGACAAATCATCTCAATATTTATATTATTATTTAAAAGTTCAAATAGTCAAACCATAATCGGATGACAAGATGTAAATAAGACATACTTTATATAATATAATATACTCTACCTGAATTGATAGTCCTTCCAATACTCCAAGACAGCGAATAATCGCAATGTAAAAAGGTGGAAGTGAAAAAGGAAATTTATACATAACATCACCAAGTTTACTGATCACATTTTTAAAATTCAATTCTCCAACTGGTGAGTTCAACACATCTGGTAGCGCATTCTATAACAATAATCAAGTCCATTAAAATATAATCAGAAAGACTTAATATTTTATTATCAAAAAAACATTAATCAGAAAGAAGTAATTATGATAATATTATCTAATCGGTTTATATTATAATAACATCTATATGTCATCTACAAAAAAATATTATATGTTATTTACTCCAATAAAATAATTTTAAAATATAATGAGCGATGATTATTAAGTATTTTCACCTCAAGTGCTTCTACGATAGGTGCAGGGTCAACATCTTTTGGAATGAATCCCATTCTGATGTACAAGTCAGCTAATGCAACAAAATCTCGATTAACCATATGAACAACTGCTTCAATGATACTATAGCGTTGCGACGGTTCAACATATGAAACCATTCCAAAATCCAAATAGCATAATTTACCGGATGACATTGCCAATAAATTTCCTAAAGTAAGCAAGGAATTAAAAGTATTTATTACGATAAAAGCAGAGAAATAGTTTTATAGCGAACCAAATAATAATAATTATTATTAACTTACCAGCATGCGGGTCTTGAGAAAGAATTAGAATATATTTTTGAGAAAAATAATAAAAAATTAATGATAAAAAGGATAATTATTTTAATAGATTGTTTAATACCTGCATGAAAGAACCCATTTTCTAGCATCTGCCTTAATGAACATTGCACCAATATATCAATAAACTTACTACTTTCAAATCCCATCGATTCGATAGATTTTTCATCATTAAGTCTTGCACCGTCAACCCTTTATATTATTATACAATCAAATAATAACAGCATATTATTGTTTTTTAGTAAAAATAATAATTACCATTCCATTACAAGCACTTTACTAGTTGATAACTCTGTATATATTTTCGGGACAAAAACATCAGGAATATTTGCATAGAGTTCTGCAAAGCGTTGCGCGTTAACTGCTTCAGCTCTAAATAATTAATGATAAACAATAATATTATAATATAATCACTTGGGATTAACTGATCCAACTATTATTCAAAAAGAACATGGGCTAAAAAGGAAGATATTAAAAACAATAACATCAACAATTATATAACTTTGAAAATATTCTACCTATAATCTATTTCTCGATAAATAATTTCTCCAAAATCATCTATTACAGATACTAGATCTATATCTCTCTTCAATAATTGTAAAACTTTTTGAAATTGTTCTGCATACCATCTCATAACAAATAAATCCACTGCAATCGCTTCTTCACAGTTTGGTCTTTGAATTTTAATTGCAACTTTCGCACCATTTTTCTTTAAAATTCCTTTATATACTTGACCAATACTAGCAGCAGCGACTGGTTTCATGCTTTCCATTTCAAATGTATCCGAAAAGTACAACCCTAATAAGGTTATTATGTATCATGAATTCTTATTGAATCGATGAAATAATCAATATCCGAATAATTTAACAATATAGATAAAAAATATACAACAATTATAATTTGAGCTCGCATTATGATTCATCAGATAAGAAAAGAGTATCAAACCTAGTTCGGTTTCGAACACTTCAACCGCTTGCTCTGTTGGGTAAGGAGGACAACGATCTTGTAGTTTTTGCAAAGAATCCAAGTATTCTTTTGGTAGTAAATCAGATCGACTTGCAAGTGCTTGACCTGCTTTAATCAAAGCTGGGGATTGGGCACTGATTATATCTAATAATGCATCAGCCCTTTTTTGACGATTTTCTTCCTCTTTATTTAAAGCAATATCACAAATAACTGTTACAGCAAAGAGTGCAACAGGTACAAATATTTGGACATTTCTTGCAAGCCAACGCAGTGGTTGGGAAAACAATTTAGAAGAAGCACCAATAGGGTCATATTTTACTGCTGGTTCAGCCACACGCCACGATATCTCCCTTACTTTTGATGTACTTGGAAGAGATTTAATTTCCTTTTAATAATAAATCGTTCAGGTAACCAATAATTAGATGGTTTAGTTCAAACAGTTCGTCCGTATTATGAAATAATAGTTAGGAGACTAATAAGATTTCCCAATTACCTTCAAAGATATGCCCAACATTGACTCACTAGCACCAATCGGAATTATCCCTTGTGCTTCAGCCAAACGTAAACGAGCCTTATTCAACCTAACGGATTCGACTGTTGCAATCTCGTCGTTGTTATTAGCGGAAGCTATTGTAGAAGCACTTAGGTCTGTTTTAACTAAGTACTGATTTTTGATTGCACCATACTTGACGAATCCAGCATAATCTATGAACTTAAGAGCCTCAGATAGTCCAACAAAACAAGTCCACAACGTAATTAAATTACGAAAATTGTGCATCTCTTGATCGGATTTGTAATGAACGAACTAAAATCTGTAATATGAATACAAAAATCGATCTCAATTATCTTTTAGAAACCAACTATTACCAAAATATTACTATTATCGGCTTATTTTGCTCAGAGCTGTTTGTAAAGTAAATAGTACTTTTAGCTTTAAGTGTATTAATGTACAGTATATTATTCGTGGAACGTATTTTATTTCAATATTTCACTGGCAGGTCAATCTTGTTCAATTTTTTTTTGTTTTTAATTTATTGTTTTACAGATCAATCAAATGAAAGTTATCACCGATAATATCTATATCTATTATTACAATAACTTATAACGACATTTATTAATTATAGAATTACTTTTTTCAAGAAGAGGAAGGTTTTCTTTTCTCATTTCAACAACACCGGAATACCATCCAGTCAGCACCTTTTTTGTACAAGCCCTCACTCGCGCCAAATCAGTTATGTTTTAATATACAAACTGTAATTATTATAAATAATTTCTCATCATCCCAGGCATCTCTCACCTTTTATTTCTTTCAGCACAAACACAGCGCATTTAGTTCATTTATGCAGCAAAGTTTATTTTTTTTAAATGGGCGTTGGTATCAAAATATCAAAATACCTGGTATATCAACAACCAAACAAACCAACAAACCATGGAATTTTTTAGTAAAAGAATGTAAAAGCTTTACTTCTTTTTGGTATCTAATATGCAAGTGTGTAATATGCATGCCTTGAATCACAATTCGCTATGAAGCTGAACCAAAGATAAGATATGCAATATATTATTATCATATTTCTGGTGAATTATTTTGCTTCATCACAGCGTGCTATTGGATTGCTACCATATTCAAAATGGATTTGCAGTTACCAGTTACATTTAATTGATATGAAATTTTATAATTGTGATAATTTGGAGTACAAACGGCAACTTTATCACAATGTTCATAAATCATTAACTAAGTTTAAACACAATAATTATATATCGTTGGACATGAGTTGGATCAAACAGCGCGTTTTATTGCCTCAAAGTCAAGTTAACATCACAATATTCTCAACAGAGAATCACAAAATACTTTTTCCCCTCATGAATTCCTTGGTGGAATCAATAAATAACAACATGATTCCTCCAAGATCAAGGTATACAGAAACGTTCCAGTTGATATACATAAGTATACATCAGTATGATATTCAATTTATAATCAAAATATTGAATGCTGTGGATGATTTTCTATTATACAATCCATGTTGGATACCTGTGTATGAGCCAATTATTTATAACCAATTTCTTCAAAACAATAGTAAGAATTCAATCGATGATATTTTCAGATCGACACAACATAAAACAAATAATTATTTGAAGCAACTACTGATTACTTATGATAAAGCATTTATTTTGCTTATTCGTTTGCCAGTTTTTGGCTTTTATGCTACTTGTAAACTATATTCTATGATAAATGTCGCTCAATTTCCTTCGAATTGCTATAATAATAACAATAATGACAACGATAATAAACATAATAGAATAATTTTTCATAAATTAAAAAATATTGGTTTTGCTTCAATCACATCAACAATTATGAAGGAATTTTCATCTATTCTTCACTTAAATAATTATCCAAATAAAACATTCATAATGCCTTTTGCAGAAAAACAATATAATTATGATTATGATAACATTAATAATAAACAAAATAACAATTATGATCATAATCATAATCATAATATTCATCAAGAAATGATTGGTTTTGATTTGAATTCACAAAAATCAGTTAATTTATCTGGAATATGGAAATGGATTGATTTGAAGAGTTGTAATAATATGAATGCAGCATATGATCCTTGGTCATGTAATTTCATTAGCTTGACAAATTGTACACGTCCTGAAGCTGGCGTTTCGTTAATTAATCAATCATATTATGATGCATATCAACATACAAAATATAAGAATCATAATATAAGTAATGAAGAAGATTTTATTGGTTTCAATTCATTAAAAATATATCATAAAAAATATATTAATTTATATAATCGTTTATATTCAATGCATGAATTAAGGGATTTATTTGATGATGGGTTAAATGCATTAAATGGCCAATGGGCATACTTAAGAATCCAATCATTTATTCAGCGAGCTAATTACCAATTAAGAACATATATTGATTATTCATTTAATTCGATTATTCTTCTTAATAATCAGTCACAAGCATATGCACACTCACATGCAAATAATAATATTTATGATTTTCATAATGTTAAAAAAGAGTATTCAAGTCCATCACAGGTTAGTCGATAACTCACCGTGCGTTCGACTCCACGTGTTGAACACACTCTATTATAATTCAAAATTCTCACTTAAATAAATCATTCACTATTTTATATAATAATAATAATAATAATAATAATAATAATAATAATAATAATAATAATAATAATAATAATAATAATAACAATAATAATAATCATAATAACAACAATAATAATAATAATAATAATAATAATAATAATAATAATAAATGATAATAAAAATAATTATTTTTTTATTTTTAGACATATATTATTCCACGTCCATGTCTGGTATTACATATACGGAATGGTGATAGTAATAAAGATTTAAGAACATCAAAATTTTCACGAATAGATCGTTCTTTATTTGGACATATGAAATTCATCCATAATTTAACTAATGTTTTAGGTGATTTTCAATCAATTTATTTAGCAACTGATAATGCTAGCATTATTGAACAAGTGACATATGATTATCCACAATATGATTGGTATACTCAAAATCGAATAATAAAAGATAATTCAAATATTATGTATGAAATAAGGAATGAAAATAATGTTCAATTAGATTTAGCTCGTGTTATTGTTGATATGCGTATGATAGGTTATTGTGATGCTTTAGTTGGGTCATTTGATAGTGGGTTTACAGAGAATATATTAGTCCAGGGATGCGCGATGACACCGGATGCGTCGTGTCCACCTTCCATAGACATTAGATCTATGTATTATCATAGGAAATTCCCTGCAAATTTCTTTGCAATTAAAGCATTTGAAAGCAAACCTAAAATATGATTTTATTTAAAATAAATTATATATTTTATGATTATTTTATGTATTATAATAAAGTAAATAAAAGTTATTCTAAAGTTACTATCTGATGGTTATTAATTGTATGGATGATGAAAATTAAATAAATTTATAATAATAATATTCTTTTTTTTAATCTTTTTTTGAAAACTTACTTTTATTATTATAAATTATGATTATAGAGTTCCACAAATATTATTAAATTGATTAAGAAAAATCGTTTATACAAGAGACTTTTTTCATTCAATTCATTCATCAAAAAGTATTAATTTATGTTTATTATGATAATATTATCTAATCAATGTTGAGTGGTTAATATTATAATAACATATCAATGCCATCTTAAAAACATGAAATATTATATACAATCATCTTATTATTATATTCAATTGATGAATTGAATGAAAAGAAAACTATCGCTTGTTTTAGACTTCTATTCCCATAAATATATTTATTTGTTGATAAGGATTTTCAAGATGAATAAAAAAGAAGTTATAGTACTTTAGGTCAACTAAACATCTGGAAAGAACTATAATTAATTGAATAATATATGTAGTTAAATCATAAGTAGTTGCTAAAATCACATTCATTGTGGCCTGGGCGCCTCTCGAGGTATGTATATGAAGACGAAGTCGTTTAGATAAAGGTTTCGTTAATGTTAACAAGTTATAATCTAATTGTGACATAGAATAAGATCACTACGTCATAGGACCACCCCCGGAGGATATCTTGAGGAGACATTCTATATATTCCGGAGTCAGTACATCATTTCATATTATAAATTATTTACCTTGTTGGAAGTTTTTTTTTTAGATTTAATTTTGTACAACTAATGGCACTTTTTCCATAATGAATCAAACAATTATGCATAAAGATTGATAATAGTTGTCCGAAACTTGCCGTCCAAGGAAATGTGATATATTCATTGAGTTAAAATAATAAATTTTAAAAAACTAACATTAAAACAATCTATATGGTAGCATATAATCTATCATTCAAAACAAAAAATATATATCATTTGCAATAAAATGACTTAATTATATAATTAAAGTTAGAAGTAATAAAAATTTAAAATCTTAAATAAAAATATAATACAAAACTAATCAAACTAAAAATCTTAGAAATAATAACACACAGTGATGGTATATCATAAGACAAGTCCATCATAGCATTTTAACAATAGCTTTATTCATGTTTCATGCATTCAGACTAATAAATTCTTACACATAACTTAATTCTAATTGGGATTTTTTTTAAATAAACATAATTAAAATGTTTGTTATAATAAAATAAATGATTTTTTCAAATGAAAATATGGATATTAATTTTTTGAACTATCGAAAAGATGAGAATGAATGAATGAAATCATATTTATTATAACAAAGAATTTTCAAATTATGTATATTAAGTAAAAAACTGATAATATATATTTTATAATGGATAACAAAAAATTATTATTTTCAAACCCTACTATTATTCCGCAAACGACGAAAAATACGAAAAAATAACACAATTCCAATAATTCTGATGAAGTTACTATATATAACTCAATCACTAAAAAATTATGGTAGTGTATCATGGATAAAAATTACTACCCTCCAACTAATGCCTATTGTTATTATTATTGCTATTATTATTGCCATTATTATTGATATTATTGATATTATTATTATTAATATTATTATTATTATTGTTATTATTATTATTATTGTTATTATTATTATTATTGTTATTATTATTATTATTATTTTTGTTATTATTATTATTATTATTATTATTATTTTTGTTATTATTATTATTATTATTATTTATTATTATTATTGTCATTATTATTATTATTATTATTATTATTATTATTATTATTATTATTATTATTGTTATTATTATTATTATTTTTGTTATTATTATTATTATTATTTATTATTATTATTGTTATTATTATCACTATCATCATTATTATTTATTATTGCAGTATTACTCTGAATAGTTTAGCTATCAGATTCCTCGAGCGAAGAAGAATCAAGGGAATCATCATCACTTTTATTCGATCTTCTTATTTTACTATTCATTTTAATAATCTGAAGTCTACTTCTATGGCGCCCACTATAGGGCTCTCGAGGTATGTTATGAAGACGAATACGTTTAAGTATAAGGTTTAGTTAATATTAC